>JBBDGP010004533.1:0-255598 GCA_037952835.1 Lithobates septentrionalis | reverse complement strand
GTATGTACAGGAGAGGAGTGTGGAATGTATGGCGGTAGGTAATATGTACAGGAGAGGAGTGTGGAGTGTATGGCGAGGGGTAGTTAGTGGAGAGAGGAGGAAGAGGAGTGCAATACCACCTCCTGATAGTCTGTCAGCCACTGCTATACCACCTTGGTGGTGAGGCACTCTGAAGGATGTAAGGGGGCACTCTGGAGGCACTAAGGGGGCACCCTGGAGGTTGTAAGGGGGGATGTAATGGGGCACTCTGCGATACTAACTTAGTCAGAGCCCCCTTACATCCTCTGGGGTGCCCCATTAGTGCCTCCTTACATCCTCTGGAGTGTGCCTTACATTCTCCTCCAGAATTGCCCTGAATCTCTAGCAAAGTTCCCAGGATTCCAGACGGTACAATTGTCCCCTCATTGGCAGCCAGTTTGTCTTTGAAGATGGGGGCAAGTTGTCAAAGAAGAATACTTGCAGTGATTTTGGGGGATAAGAGCATGCTGTATGTGCTAGGGGGCACACTTTGGGAGGGGAGAGAAATTGTGCTGGAAGGGGGGGTTGAGTAAAAAATCTGCCCCTCCCCCAGCACAATATATCTTTTTTGACAACTTGTCCCCTGTCTCTGTGTCTGCTTCTCCTGCAAGTGGCTAATTAGCCTCTAGACTGCTTTTACAAGCAGTGGGAGGGAATGGGGAGAGAATGTCCCCCCCTTTTTCTCTGGCTCTTCTGTCCCAACAGGGAACCTGAGAATGCAGCCTGTGATTCCGCCAGCTGACCATAGAGCTGATCAGAGACCAGAATGGCTCCAATCATCTCTTCTGTTTATAGCGCAAAAAATAAAAACCGCAGAGATGATCAAATATCATCAAAAGAAAGCTCTATTTGTGGGAACAAAATGACAGAAATTTTGTTTGGGTACAGAATTGCATGACCGCGCAATTAGCAGTTAAAGTGACGCAGTGCCAAATTGCAAAAAGTGCTCTGGTCAGGAAGGGGGTAAATCCTTCCGGTGCTGAAGTGGTTAATAATCAGAAATATACAAAGATGTACATTCCTAGTTCTCATCTGTAATATCACTTAAAGCGGGGGTTCACCCACACCGCCAAAAAAAAAAAATATTAAAAGCCAGCAGCTACAAATACTGCAGCTGCTGACTTTTAATACATGCCCACTCACCTGTCCCAGGGTCCAGCGATGTTGGCAGGGGACGCCGAGAACCCGCTCGGTTCTCGGCAGCTGCCGCCGCCATCCTGGGTGAGGGAATCAGGAAGTGAAGCGTTGCGGCTTCACTTCCCGGTTCCCTACTGCGCATGCGCGAGTCGCGCTGCGCGTCCCTAGTGGTCCCCGCTCTCTCCTGGGAGCTGTGTGTTCCCAGCAGACAGCGCGGTCGGGACGGGAAGAGGCATAGACTCCCATGGGAGTCTATGCCGGAAGTGGGTGCAAATACCTGTCTTAGACAGGTATCTGCACCCCCCTCTCCCCTGAAAGGTGCCAAATGTGACACCAGAGGGGGGGAGGGTTCCGAAAAGCGGAAGTTCCATTTTTGTGTGGAACTCCGCTTTAAAGTGGTTCTAAAGGCTGAAGATTGTGTTTACCTTCTTACCTTCTATGAAGATAAAGGAAGATTATCTTATGTTCATTGGCAGACACAGCCTCTTCTTTATCCATGACCAAACAGGGTTTTATAGCAACACCTACGGGAGTAGAACACTAGGCAGAAAAAACGTTGGCACCTCCTATGGACAGTCTTCCCTGGACTTAAAACCCCTTCTCTACTTTAGGCCTCCAGTCATTGTGCCTAGTGCCAGGAGTATGGATGTATTGTTTTATGCTGGGACTTATGGTCTTATAGCTTTCTTATTTTCTTCGTTTTCCTTTTCTGAGATTTTTTCATGTAGAAAACCTTCCATCAACAGTCAGGTCACCCCAGTTTGACCAGCGAGAGCACACAGACCGCTATCTCTGCTCTCAGTCGACAGCAACTATGCTCCATCCTGGACTGGGGTGGCAAGTGA
Organism: Lithobates septentrionalis; assembly: GCA_037952835.1. NCBI lineage: Eukaryota > Metazoa > Chordata > Amphibia > Anura > Ranidae > Lithobates > Lithobates septentrionalis. The sequence goes on along the minus strand of JBBDGP010004533.1, from coordinate 253,598 downwards.
GTTAAATGTCTCATGTGGACACATATGACTGGGCACCTATAGTCTGTGTCACAGTGTTACCCTTGGCCAACAACCCCCCACTTCAGTGGAGAGTAGGATCTCTGGGTCCAGCATAGGTATAGGCATAAGCATAGGATGCCATGTGGCTATTTTTGGCCGGCAGTTATTTTGCTGGAGCCACGGCCACCATTTTACCTTCACTTTTGTAGACATCCTGGATTTGCCATGCTCAGTGCCAATTTTCCCTAAGACCAAGTGCCAGTATGGGCTGAGCGAGCTGGCTCAGGGTGGTCATGAATTGCCATTTTCTTGTAGCCCACATCAGTGACCTTCCCTTGGCTTCTGAGGGTCAGAGGATGTCGGAGTGGTCCCTAGCACCTGGTGGTGCAGTCCTGAGTGGTACACAGTGGCACAGAGACACGTTGCTGACTTCTGGTAGCATATGGCAGCCTGTGGTGAGTCTTCCCCTGGTATCCCTCTATCTCCCTCTCTGCTGGGCAGCCTTGGGGTGGTCTCTTTCCTTTACCTTGGGGTCCCTAGTTGCAGCAGCACCTGTCAGGTAGTGCTGTTCCTATGGAGTCTCAGGAGCTTGCAACCCCCTGGACCCCCTCCTGAAGGTGGCAGTCCTGTTCCTGTAGACGTGCTGATGGATAATCTCACTTGTAGATGTGGCTGTCGCATACCTTGTGTCAGAGCCTGACATATAGCGGGAGGCCTCTCATACAGCCCCGGCTCTAAGAATATTGATGTTGCTACAGTGCCTATGATGGCGTGGAGGAAAACTTCCCTTCCCTGTTACGGTGCTCTCCACCAATGTGGTTAGTGGCTGCTAAGCATTCCAACATCAGGCATCTGTTTCTCAAGTTTTTTGTAAATCATCGTAAAATCCCTTTCTCTGAGTTCATTTATGGACACAGCACCCACCCTCTATGGAGTTTTCTCCTTGACACTGCTTGTGACTGACTGGAGGCCTATAGCAAAGAGGGAGTTTTATACCCAGAGAGGACTGTCCATAGGAGGTGCCAAAGTTTTTTTTTTCTACCTAGTGTCCTACTCCTGTAGGTGGGGCTATAAAACCCTGCATAGTCATGGATAATGAAGATGCTGTGTCCATCAATGAACTCAGAGAAAAGGATTTTACGGTGAGTAACAAAAAATTTAGATTTTTGCGTACTTCATGATATTTGTGAATCACACAGCTCACCTGTTATGATGTGAATAAGCCCCAGTGTTCATAGTCTGGGTACAGGTGCACTTTAAAGTGGTTGTAAACCTCTGAGAAGAAAAATTAACAAAGGATATCCCTCTATAGTGTGTACTTGCTTCAGTCCAAAGCACTTAGCGTGATTTCTGTCTGCTGTCTCAGGCTGGGTTCACATATGAGCCACATGTGGCTCACAGCAGGGGTCTGGTGCGTCCTGGTTTACTGTATCGGGTCTGATTTCAGCCCAAATTTTGGGCTGAATTTGGACCTGAAATGGACCAAAAGACACACATCATTCTTCTGCAAATCGCACCAGACCCCCTGCGAAGATATATGAGCCGGCTCTAAAGAGAATCTAAAGAGAATCGGTCACAATCTCCTGCTAATGCGAATTTCCTGCATCCAATTCGCAATGGTGTGAACTGAGCCTCATTCCTCTTCTATCTGCATCAATCACTTCTGACAGTCTCTAACTTAATACCACGGAATCCCAGGAGATGACCCCACCCCCCATAACACACCTCAGCTGTTTATGTGTCCCTATGTGTTTGTGGAGAGGGGGTGCTTACTCTATCCACTCAGGTCTCAAATTGCAGTCAGCTATTCTTTCTATGCTGTGTCATGCTGTGACATTAGATTCCTACCCCCTTCCTGCTGGAACTGAGAAAAAGCATTTGCTCTGAGTGATTTAGAAGGCTCTAGAGAAGAGAGGGCAATAGATTAACAGGTACAACTTCTATAGGAAGATTTGTTTAATCTCTGTGTATATGTAATGCTGCGTACACACGAGCGGACTTTCCATCAGAGTAGACTTCTGACGGTCTTTCTGACGGAGTTCTGCTGAAACGGACTTGCCTACACACGATCACACTAAAGTCCGATCATTTATAACGCGATGATGTACGACGGGACTAGACAAAGGAAGTTCAATAGCCAGTAACCAATAGCTGCCCTTGCGTCATTTTTGGTCTGTCGGACTAGACTAGCATACAGACGAATGGTTTTCTCGATGGAAATTGAGTCCGTTGGAAAGATTTAAAACATGTTCTATTTCTAGGTTTGTCAGAATTTTTGAAAGAAAAAGACAGATGAAGCCACACACGATCGGAATGTCCGACAGAATTATTCCATCTAACCTTTTCTGTCAAAGTCCGGTCGTGTGTACGCGGTAGGGATGAGCTTCGAGTTCCTCCGATCCTCTGCTTCTTTCTCCGGTGTTCTCGTCCAGCATCTCCCTCCGCGGCATCTTTTTCTCTTCATCTTCTTCTCTTCATCTTCTTCTCTTCATCTTCTTCTCTTCATCTTCTTCTCTTCATCTTCTTTTCAGGCTGCTCTGCATCTATGATTGGATGGAAGGCTGTGTGACGCTTCTCTCTTCATCTTCTTCTCTTCATCTTCTTCTCTTCATCTTCTTGTTCTTGTTCATTTCTTGTCTTCATCTTCTTTTCGGGCTGCTCCGCATCCATGATGGCATGGAGGGAGGCTCCAGCTGTGTGACACTTCTCCTCTTCTGATGGTTCTTAAATAACGGGGGCGGAGCCACCCGGTGACCCCGCCCCCCTCTGATGCACTGGGACTCGACGGGGACTTCCCTGTGGCATTCCCCGTGACGTCAGAGGGGGCGGTGTCACAGATGGAGGAAAAAACGTAAGGAAGATAGAAGAAAGAAAATAGAAGATGGGGAAAAAAGAAGACTAAATAAAGGAATTGTCAAAAACTGTCTCTTGTCATTTTTAACATTTTTGACAGTTTTTTTGTGAAATGGTACTACCTTACCATTTCACACGGAGGGGCCGGGATCTGGGGTCCCCTTGTTAAAGGGGGCTTCCAGATTCCGATAAGCCCCCCGCCCGCAGACCCCCACAACCACCGGACAAGGGTTGTGGGGATGAGGCCCTTGTCCTCATCAACATGGGGACAAGGTGCTTTGGTGGGCTACCCCAAAGCACCCTCCCAATGTTGAGGGCATGTGGCCTGGTACAGTTCAGGAGGGGGGACGCTCTCTCGTTCCCCCTCTTTTCCTGTGGCCTGCCAGGTTGCGTGCTTGGATAAGGGTCTGGTATGGATTTTTGGGGGGACCCCACGCCAATTTTTAAAAAAATTTTGGCACGGGGTTCCCCTTAAAATCCATACCAGACCTGAAGTGTCTGGTATGAATTTTGAGGGGACCCCTACGTCATTTTTTAAATTTTGGCGCAGGGTTCCCCTTAATATCTATACCAGACCTGAAGGGCCTGGTATGGAATTTAGGGGGATCCCCACACCAGTTTTTTTTTTTAATTTTGGTTTGGGGTTCCCCTGTGGGGAATTCCCATGCCGTTTTTATCAAATGAACTGTTATGTGTATTGTCGGACCGGCAATTCATTAATAGCCACGAGTAGTTTTAAATGACTTTTTTCCTTTGAAATGTCATTGCTTTGAGACTGTTCTAAACACGGGAAACATGTGCCCCTTTACAGGCATACTATAGACACCCCCTAGGTACGAAATTTAAAGGAATATTACACTTTTATGGTTTCACTTTAAGCATTATTAAAATCACTGCTCTCGAAAAAACGTCCGTTTTTAAAACTTTTTTTTGCATTGGTACATGTCCCCTGGGGCAGGACCCAGGTCCCCAAACACTTTTTATGACAATACCATGCAAAAGTAGTTTCTGTATTACCTTTGGAGACTTCGGGGTGAGATTTCCATTGACATTTGTGCAGCAACCCGCACAGATGTCTCACAGATGAAATCGCCCCTGAAGTTGGGACTGACATGTGAGAATGAAATTGTGCGAGTTCAGCTGAACTTGCACGATTTCATTCCCACTGTAATTGCAGTCCCCTTTTATATTACATTGTTCCAGTCCTATTGTGGCCATACAATGCTAGTAGTGTCTGTCTTCTATTGTGCCCACACTGCCCAGTGACCTGCTTTCTCTGGTGGTCCTGGACAGCATAGCGCTCTCTTTCTGGTAGTGCGGTACAGCGTGGCTATCTCTCTGATGGTGCAGTACAGCGTGGCTCTCTCTAGTGGTATGGTGTAGCATGGCTCTCTGGTAGTGTGGGTACAGCGTGGATCTCTCTCTGGTGGTGTGGGTACAGCGTGGCTCTCTCTGGTTGTGTGGTACAGCATGGCTCTCTCTGGTGGTGCGGTACAGTGTGGCTCTCTCTGGTGGTGCGTTACAGCATAGCTCTCTCTGGTAGTGTGGGTACAGCGTGGCTCTCTCCCACTCTGGTGGTGTGGTACAGCGTGGCTCTCTCTGGTGGTGCGGTACAGCATGGATCTCACTGGTGGTGCGCGTACAGCTTGGAGCTCTGGTGGTGCGGGTACAGCATGACTCTTTGGTGGTGTGGGTACAGTGTGGTGCTCTGGTAGTGCGGGTACAGCATGGGACACTGTGATATAAAGGGGACTGCACTGTAAAGGGGCACTGTAATTGCAGTCCCCTTTATATTACATTGTTCCAGTCCTATTGTGGCCATACAATGCTAGTACTGTCTGTCTTCTATTGTGCCCACACTGCCCAGTGACCTGCTTTCTCTGGTGGTCCTGGACAGCATAGCGCTCTCTTTCTGGTAGTGCGAGTACAGCGTGGCTCTCTCTCTGGTGGTGCAGTACAGCATGGCTCTCTCTGGTGGTGTGGTACAGCATAGCTCTCTCTGGTGGTGTGGGTACAGCGTAGCTCTCTCCCTCTCTGCTAGTGTGGTACAGCATGGCTCTCTCTGGTGGTGCGGTACAGCGTGGCTCTTTCTGGTGGTGTGGGTACAGCATGGCTCTCTCTGATGGTGTGGGTACAGCGTGGAGCTCTGGTGGTGCGGGTACAGCGTGGCGCTCTGGTGGTGCAGGTACAGTGTGGCTCTTATGGCTCTCTGATGGTGTGGGTACAGCGTGGCACTCTCTGGTGGTGCAGTACAGCATGGCTCTCTCTGGTTGTGGGGATACAACGTGGCTCTCTCTGGTGGTGGTGGTACAGCGTGGCTCTCTGGTGGTGTGGGTAAAGCGTGGCTCTCTCTGGTGGTGCAGGTACAGTGTGGCTCTCTCTGGTGTGGGTACAGCATGGCGCTCTGGTGGTGTGGGTACAGCGTGGAGCTCTGGTGGTGTGGGTACAGCGTGGCTCTCTCTAGTGATGCGGGTACAGTGTAGCTCTCTGGTGGTGCAGGTACAGCGTGGCGCTCTGGTGGTGCAGGTACAGTGTGGCTCTTATGGCTCTCTGATGGTGTGGGTACAGCATGGCACTCTCTGGTGGTGCAGTACAGCATGGCTCTCTCTGGTTGTGGGGATACAACGTGGCTCTCTCTGGTGGTGGTGGTACAGCGTGGCTCTCTGGTGGTGTGGGTAAAGCGTGGCTCTCTCTGGTGGTGCAGGTACAGTGTGGCTCTCTCTGGTGTGGGTACAGCATGGCGCTCTGGTGGTGTGGGTACAGCGTGGAGCTCTGGTGGTGTGGGTACAGCGTGGCTCTCTCTAGTGATGCGGGTACAGTGTAGCTCTCTGGTGGTGCAGGTACAGCGTGGCGCTCTGAAGGTGCGGGTACAGCGTGGCTCTCATGGCTCTCTGATGGTGTGGGTACAGCATGGAGCTCTGGTGGTGCGGGTACAGCGTGGCTCTCATGGCTCTCTGGTGGTGCGAGTACAGCATGGCTCTCTGGTGGTGCGGGTACAGTGTGACTCTCATGGCTCTCTGGTGGTGCGGGTACAGCGTGGCGCTCTGGTGGTTTGGGTACAGCGTGGCTCTCTCTGGTGGTGTGGGTACAGTGTGGCTCTCTCTCTCTGGTGGTGTGGGTACAGCGTGGCTCTATCTGGTGGTGCTGGGGCTATTAGTTCCCCAAGCACAGTCCTCTTTTTCTTTTTCCATGTCTCCTGTAGTACCTGCTACAGTGTAGCACTACTCGGCTTGTTCCCCAGCACAGTGCATGCTGGGGACTGTAAGCTGTAGCCGTCTCCCTGCTGAGTTCAATTGAGCCTCCTATCTCTGGTACTACATTTCACATGATGCCTCACAAGTTTTTTCTGATTGGCCCTCTGCTGTGGCCAATTGGGAGGGAAGAAGAACAAGCAGGAAGCTTTCTTCTCTCCCGTGCTGCCGATATGAGAAAGGGGGAGAAGAGGGGGCATCCTGACAGCGGCCCACAGATCCCCCTTACCCCACACCTATGGCTGGAGGAGGAGGAGCAGTCCGTAGGGGCCTAGAGCGGAATTGTCATCGCAGCTCTGAGGCTGAGCTGTGTGTGAGAGACACACAGCTCAGCCCATGCAGCCGCTAGTTCCTCCAAAGACAAAGGCACGGCCGCATAGTGGTAGGCGAGTGGCTGCTGTGGCCTGTGTTAACCCTGTCCAGGCCGTGGTCGCCGCTTACCTCCCACTGTGTGGCCTGATCATCAACAGGCCACGGAACGGGTGGCTACGGCTCACTGGGCATATGCCCAGTCTGCCCAATGGCCAGTCCGGGCCTGACCATTATCCCCATCCCTTGTACTCCTAGCAGTGTAAAACCAGCCTAAGCATATGTAAATTGAAGGCTCCATGACCTCAATCACATAGAACAATCTGAATAGCCAATAAAATCACAATATTGGCTCTAATTGTTTTACAGTAAATGCAGGCAATGCTGACAAAAGCCAGTGTTCTATTTTACTTTAAAAATGTATTATTTGTATTATAATTTTAGCAGGAAAGTAGATTATAATACACTATACAGAGCACTATCACTGACTTCTACACTCACTAATGCCTGCTGCTTTCCTGAATGTGTGCAGAGTAGGGATGAGCCGAACACCCTCTGGTTCGGTTCACACCAGAACCTGCAAACGGACCGAAAATTTGCACAAACGTTAGAACCCCATTGACGTCTATGGGACTTGAACTTTCAAAATCAAAAGTGCTCATTTTGAAGGCTAATTTGCATGGTATTGTCCTAAAAAGGGTTTGGGGACTCAGGTCCTGCCCCAGGGGACATGTATCAATGCAAAATAAACTTTTAAAAACGGACGTTTTTTCGGGAGCAGTGATTTTAATGATGCTTAAAGTAAAAAAAAAGTGAAATATTCCTTTAAATATCGTACCTGGGGGGTGTCTATAGTATGCCTGTAAAGTGGCCCGTGTTTCCCGTGCTTAGAACAGTCCCTGCACAAAATGTCATTTTTAAAGGAAAAAAAGTCTTTTAAAACTGCTTGCGGCTTTAATGTAATGTCAGGTCCTGGCAATATGGATGAAAATCAGTGAGACAAACAGCATGGGTACCCCCCAGTCCATTACCAGGCCCTTTGGGTCCTGTATGAATATTAAGGGGAACCCCGCACCCAAATTAAAAAAGGAAAGGTGTGGGGCCCCCAGGACCTAAATATTCTGAACAGCAGTATACAGGCGGTGCAAACAAGACAGGGACTGTAGGTTTGTTGTTAAGTAGAATCTGTTTGTAATTTTGAACTGGTACATTTTTAACGTGTTTAGCTCCAGCCAAAAAATCTATTTTAAGCTTTTTGGAAAACACAGGGAAGGGTTATCACCCCTGTGACATTTGTTTTGCTGTCTGTGCTCCTCTTCAGAAGATTTCACCTCACTTTTTGTTCCAATGAGAAATTGTTTTTTGAAAATTTGGGGTTTTTTTGTGAAACAAGGATTGGTGATAAAGCATCAGTGGAAAGGAGAAACGTTTTTCCCATATTAACTCTTACAGGAGAGAATTTCCCTTCCTAGGGGTAGATTTCATCTCACTTCCTGTTGTCTCCTTCCGTTTCCAAGTAGGAGTCGTTTGTAAGTTGGATGTTTGAAAGTAGGGGCCTGCCCTATATACTCAGCAGAAATTTGGGCCTTAAGTGTTGTTGTGGCCACAACACTGTAAGCCTTCACAGGGCCCTGCTGTGAAATATTTGATCAAGAATTGTAATTACATGCCCCTGTTGATCAGGGGCAGAAAAATTGGGCCTTTGGTGGTGGTGGTGGTGCTGGTGCCACAACACTGTAAGTTCTCACTTACTCTTGGTGGGTGCAGAAACGGACCCTGCTGTGAAATATTCGATCAAGAATTGTAATTACATGCCCCTGTTGAACAGGGGCTGAAAAATTGGGCCTTAGGCACTGGTGCTGGTGCCACAACACTGCAACCCCTCACAGATACTCTAGTTGGAACTCAGAAACGAGCCCTGCTGCAAAGTATTGCATCAAAAATTGTAATTACACGCCCCTGTTAGGGGCTGAAAAATTGGGCCTTAGGCACTGGTGGCGGCGCCCAGAACCAAAAATGTTACAAGCTATCAGCGTGATCATTGAGGAGGAAGAGGATAATTACTCAGGATAGTCACTCAGCATCAGCATAGGCAGTCTTTGAAGGGATCTGAGATTTCAAAAAAAATTATTTGGTTACATCAGCATCAGGTGCTTGGTAGCTGGTGGTGATCCAAGACTGATTAATTTTTATGAAGGTCAGCCGATCGACCGAGTCGGTGGACAGAAGCACCCTGTGATCGGTTACAAAGCCTCTGAATGTGCGTTCCGAAAGCAAGCTCTGGCCAGTGATCCATCCTCAAGACCCAGTAACCCAGAGGATTTTCGGTGGGAAAGGTGTCCAAGGCAGATCTTGCCCCTAGGTATTCCTGCATCCATGTAAAACAGACGCTGGCGATGGTTGCTGGAACTGATCATACCTTGGGGCTGCGCACTAAAAAATTGTCTGAACGCATCGGTCAGACGGCCACCTTCTCCACCGCTCCTTCTTTGACTGACCGAAGACTCAGCAACACGTTGTCCAGAAACAGGAGTTTGTAACCTCCCAGTCTCTGGGAACGCGTTGCACCGACCTTTCTGCAAGGCCTCCTGAAGATGTTTCATCCTCTGCTCCCTCTGCAACGGCAAGATAAGGTCCACAACCTTACCCCTGTAACGTGGATCAAGGAGGGTTGCCAGCCAGTATTGGTCCTTCTCCTTGATACCACGAATACGAGGATCCTTACGCAGGCTTTGCAGGATCAGGGAGGCCATGCAACGTAGGTTTGCTGAGGCATTCGGTCCGGAGTCCCCTGGGTCACTAAGGACGACATGGTCCGCAGCCACCTCCTCCCAGCCACGTACAAGTCCATGTAGTTCTTGGGACTGATCCCTTAAAGACTGCTGCTGATGCTGAGTGCCAGGCTCCACCTCCATACTGACACAATCCTCCTCCTCCTCTTCCTGTGTTATCAGCGGACACGCAGGAACACTGTCTGGATAAAGGGGGCCTTAAGAGCTAAGGAAGTCCTCCTCTTCCTGCCTCTGTTCTGCCTCAAGTGCCCTGTCCATTATTCCATGCAGCGTGTGCTCCAACAGGTGGACAAGGGAGATCGTGTCACTGATGCATGCACTGTCACTGCTCACCATCCTTGTGGCCTCCTCAAATGGTGACAGGACAGTGCATGCATCCCTGATCATGGCCCGGCGTGGGGAAAAAAACAAGTTCCCCTGACCCTGTCCTGGTGCCATAGTCTCACAGGTACTCATTGATGGCACTCTGCTGCATGTGCAGCCGCTGCAGCATGGCCAACGTTGAGTTCCACCTGGTGGGCATGTCACAGATTAGGCAGTTCTTGGGCAGGTTAAACTTCTTTTGGAGGTCTGCCAGCCGAGCACTGGCATTATATGACCGGCGGAAATACACACAGACTTTCCTGGCCTGCCTCAATAATATGCACCTTACCGCTGACTGCCTGTCCAGCGAGGCATCGACATTGCCTTCCACATGCCGGTAGAGAGCCGGAATCACCTTCTGTGAGAAAAAGTGGCGTTTGGGTACCTGCTACTGAGGAACCGCACATTCCACAAACTCACGGAAGGGGGCAGAGTCTACCAACTGAAAAGGCAGCAGTTGAAGTGCTAGCAATTTTGCCAAGCTAGCATTCAACCGCTGGGCATGTAGATAGCTGGGAGCGAACTTCTTTCGGCGATGCAGCAGCTGGGGCAGGGAAATTTGCCTGGTACAATCTGATGTCGGTGTACCGAAAGTAGGTTGCCCACAAGTACTTGGCTGTGACACACCTAATTCTACACCTTCATTCCTCTCAGTGCAGGTCTCAGAGAGGACTGAAGGTATAGTGGGGTTGGAGATCTCAGCTGATAAGGACAAGGAGAGGTCCTCTTTGTTCTTTGGTGTGGGTCTTTTAGATATGCTTGCCAACGAACTGCATGGCAGGTCAACATATGTCTGGTCAAGCATGTGGTGCCCAAGCGGGAGATGTTTTGGCCACGCGAGATACGCTTGAGACATATGTTGCAAATAGCAGCAGTGCGATCTGATGCACTTGTCTTAAAAAAGGCCCACACCAAAGAATTTTTGGAACAACGTGCAGAGACAGCAGCACCCTGCACACGCGGAGCTTTGGGGAGTGATGCCATCAGTGTGCTGCCCTTAGGCTGGCCCCTGGAGGGCATCCTGCCTTGTTGGTGATGTGCCTCCTCCTCCTCTCTCCTATCAGGCACCCACGTTCAGTCAGTGACCTCATCATCCCCTCCCTCCTCATCACTGGAGCAAACATGGCAGTATGCTGCAGCAGGGGGAGCATGACTGCCAGATTGCTGTCCTTCTTGGGCACCCCCACTGTCCATGCTCACGTTACTGCCTTCATCTAGCTCAGTATCATCATCAGAGCCTTCTAAATGCTGGGCATCCTCCTGGAGCATGTACCCAACACTGGGGTCAAACAGTTCGAGGGACTCCTCAGGAGGACATGGTGGGGCTAGGAAAGGAGTCACTGATGCCATTGAGCCGAGGGAAGAGGCCGCGTTGGCAGCTGCTTTGCCAGACAAAGTACCCTAAGCATGGGTGAGAGAGAATGAGGAGGATGAGGATGACTTGGCCATCCACTCGACCAAGTGTTCCGCATGTTGCGGCTCAACACAGCCAGCTGCTGAAAAAAGGCCAAACGTGTCCCACGGCCATGTGCTGATGAGGATGCACCGTCTCCACGACCAGCACTGTTGCCTCTAGACACAGAGAATGCTTGCCCTCTTTTATTGGCTTGTGACTACTGTCTGCCTCTCCTTGTTGGCCTTCCAGACATACTAATGGCCTGTAGCTGCACTAAGCTGGGATATATATATATATATATATATATATATATATACTGCAGCTAGCAAAATCAACTGCCTGCCTGTAGTATGAGAACACCACCAACCTTCTACAGGTAGCTTTAGCTGAACACTGTGCAGAGCTCGCAAAAAACTAACGTGTAGCTTATTTAGCTGCCTGCGGTAGTGATAGGATCAGGAAAACACCACCAACCTTCTACAGGTAGCTTTAGCTGAACACTGTGCACAGCTCGCACTACACTAACTTGCAGTTTTAGCTGAACACTGTGAGGAGGATGCACTACACTAACTTGTAGCTTTAGCTGAACACTGTGCAGAGGTCGCACTACACTAACTTGTAGTTTTAGCTGAACACTGTGAGGAGGACGCACTACACTAACTTGTAGCTTTAGCTGAACACTGTGCACTACACTAACTTGTAGTTTTAGCTGAACACTGTGAAGAGGACGCACTACACTAACTTGTAGCTTATTTAGCTGCCTGCGGTAGTGATAGGATCAGCAAAACACCACCAACCTTCTACAGGTAGCTTTAGCTGAACACTGTGCAGAGGTCACACTAAACTAACTTGTAGCTTTAACTGAACACTGTGAGGAGGACGCACTACACTAACTGTAAGTAGTCTAGCTGCCTGACTGTGGTACTAATAGGATCAAAAGAACACCAGCAATTTTCTTCAGGTAACTGTAAATACTGTAACAAGACAAGCGTATATATATATATATATATATATATATATATACACAATACACTGTAAGTGCAGCTAACTCACTGACTGTCCTGCGTAATCTATCTAACTTAAATATTATGACACTGTCTCTCTGTCTATCTCTTTCAACACCGGAACACACTACACAGGGCCGCCGTGCAGGCGGTCTTATATAATGTGGGGGGTGTACTAAATCCCCTGAGCCATAATTGGCCAAAGCCTCCTTGGCTTTGGTCAATTATGGCTCTCTGTTCAGACGGCGATGTGATTGGCCAAGCATGCGGGTCATAGTGCATGCTTGGCCAAAAATCAGCCAGCAATGCACTGCGATGCCGCAGTGAATTATGGGCCGTGATGCACCACACGAATTTGGCACAAACGGCCCATATCGTTCGCAATTCGGCGAACGGGCGAACAGACGATGTTCGAGTCGAACATGGGTTTGACTCGAACACGAAGCTCATCCCTAGTGCAGAGATTGTTCTGTCTGCAACAGGAAGAAGGGAGGGGGAGGGGAGGAGTAGAACAGCTCTGTGTGTTGTGTTTAGTCTCAGGAAGGAGTGGAGAGCCCAGAGCTGCTCACACAGATGACAGGTAGGGGGTGGATCAAGATTCCCCATTGTCAGTATGACACTTCAAGAAAGTCTGTAGACCCTCCCACAGGTAATTAACTCTATTTTAACAGAAACAGTGCACTTCTCAGAGGGCAGGGAAGATTTGTAGATACTAGCAGCTCATAAGGATTAGGATTAAGCAGAAAAAAGGAAACCCATACTTCTCTTTTAAACAACCAAGGAAAATCAGGTCCAAGGCCCAAGACAAACAATCAGACTCTAACCTTTTTACTATCACCACCATATATATTATAGCCATGGCAGTGGCGTCACTAGGGTTGGTGTCACCAGATGTGAAAAAAATTGGTGTTACCCCCCTCCACCAACTATAGTTCCCCTTCAGTACAGACCCTCCTCCATTAAGTACAGACCCCCCCACTAAGTACAGACTCCCTTTCCTCAGTATAAGCCCCCATTAAGTACACAACCCCACTAAGTATAGACCCCCCTAAGTGCAGACCCCCTTAGTGCAGACTCCCCCATCAGCATAGACCCCCCTCAGTGCAGACCCTCTCCATAAGCATACATCCCCCTCAGTGCAGACCCCCCTCCGTAAGCATAGACCCCCTTAGTGCAGACCATCTCTATAAGCATAGATCCCCCTCAGTGCAGACCCCCCTCCATAAGCATAGACCCCTCCATCAGCAAGGATCCCCCTCAGTGCAGACCCCCCTCCATAAGCATAGATCCCCCTCAGTACAGACCCCCCGCTCCATCAGCATAGATCCCCCTCAGTACAGACCCCCTCTCCATAAGCATAGATCCCCTTAGTGCGGACCCACCCCCCTCTATCAGCCTAGACCCCCTCTCCACTTGTGCTAGTTGTTCCCCCCATAGCACCCCCAGGCTAAGTGTGTATGTATATGTGTATATGTATATATATATATATATATATATATATATATATATATATATATATATATAATGAACTTCAGGTGGGTTACCCTCTTTTCTTACATCCGTCCGATCAAAGCACCGTCAAGGTGGACTCCCAACCTTCCACCATAAATGGATAGAAAAAAGACGTGGATCGATGCTTGATGCAAAAGTATCTTTACTGAAAATATTTCAATTAGTACAAGCAAGCCACTGTACAGTTCCGAGCGCACCTCGCTCTTCGTCAGGCTGTTTTGGCTGTGTGTGAAGAGCCAAAGCACAGATTTCCTCTTATTCACACCCAGTCCACATCACACATGTGTATCAACTTAATTACTAATAAACAAAACCACACCACCTAGTGAGGTAATAGACCCTTATTATTTCAACCTAAGTAGAAATATTTCCTATCCCTCAATATACATGCTACTATATACATTGATCATCCTAATATGCACATTTCTCTCTCATCTTCCATCAACACAATATTATGTGGCAATTAAGATTTTTCAAATATACATCACATTCAATATATTATCATATTAATAATGACATTCTTGATCGTTTCTCAGATCTCATCAAAAATTCCAGCTAGTATCCTTTTGTTTCACATTCCCAACAGAACTTCCTTCCAAAACGATCTACGGGAATATATATAGAAAGATATAAAACATGACTACAACCCCCATATGTCAATTGCCATATCCTATACAAATAAATATAAATCATAGTCCTTGTTCATACCATCGGGATGCAAGGACTGTAATTTATTAATCCACCAAACCTCACGTCTCTTCAGTTTTAAGATCCTGTCCCCCCCTCTTTTATCACGAGGAATTTCCTCCAATATCATAAACCTTAAGTCCGTGTCTCTGTGTCCCATCTCAGCAAAGTGACGCGATACAGGGAGACTCGACTGAGGATGTCGAATAGTACTACGATGCTGTGCAATGCGATCTTTTATTTTTTGGGTCGTCTCGCCTACATACATTAAGTTACAGGGGCACATAAGAATGTAAATCACATAAGAGGATTGACATGTGTAGAAACCATTTATTGTTATCCTAGACTTCGTTACAGGATGAAAGAGATGATCACCTTTGAGCATCAGCTTACATTGGACGCAACCAAGACAAGGATAACAACCCTTCTTTTTACTACCAAGAAAGGTGACCCTTCTCTCCTCCTGATTTCCAGGTTTAAATTCAGATCGCACCAGAAAATCACGCAGGGTTTTGTTACGCCGGAAAGCCTTCATGGGAGTCTGTTGGAATTCTTCTATCTGCGGGTATGATCGTCTTAGGATCGCCCAGTGCTTTCTTAATACATTAAATATTTTATCACTATAGCTACTAAATTGGAAGACAAATGGGATCCTGGGTCTGTCAGGATGATATTTTTTGTTGTATTGGTGATTATCAGATGGTTTCAAAATTCTATTTAGTTCCCGTCTAATCAGACCCTCCGGATAACCCCGCTCTTTAAATTTACAGCACATCTCATCCAATCTCTGATCTCTTATTGAGATATCACTCACAATACGTATAACTCTAAGCAATTGGCTTCTAACGATAGACCCAAACACATGAGGGGGATGGTAGCTATCGTACCTAAGTAACTGATTCCTATCCGTAGGCTTAGTGTATATATCCGTTTCAATCATTCCCTGCTTGACATATACCCGTGTATCTAGAAAGGGGACCGAGTCCCCACCGATATGTATCTGAAACTGAATATTAGATGAAAAACTATTAATGGTCTCATTAAAGGCTTCCAAAGATTCAATGTTGCCCCGCCATATAGCAAAAACGTCATCTATATATCGCCACCAGGTGGCGCAATGTTCCCGAAAACTCTCATTGGAAAAAATATTTCTCTGTTCAAAATCATGCATGAAAGAACATGCATATGGCGGGGCAACATTGGAGCCCATAGCAACCCCCGTGAGCTGTACATAGAACTTGTCCCCAAAGAGAAAATAATTATTATGCAAAATCAATTTAAACAATTTTTCAAAGAAAAAAATGTGTGCATCCGAGTACTCCCGACATTCCCTAATCAGGTTAATCGCTGCTTTAATACCAGCTTCATGTGGAATGGACGTGTACAAGCTAGTCACATCCCATGTAACAAGAATAAAGTCCTCATTGATGGGTGGTAAGTCCCTAATTTTGGAGAGAAAATCACCAGAGTCCTTGATAAAGGATGGAGTATTTTTCACCAACGGTGATAACACTCTGTCCAATAGTTTGGCTATAGGTACAAAAATCGAATCGTTCCCTGATACAATCGGGCGTCCTGGTGGGGACTGTTTGTCCTTATGGATCTTGGGAAGTATGTATAGAACCGGGACACAAGTATGTGATGGTAACAAGAACTCTTGAAGGTCATGTGAAATAAGCCCTTCCTTAAATGCTGGCTTAACAATACTTTCTAGAGTCTTTTTGATACTCCATGTAGGATCAGAGTGTAAGGGCTTATATACTGTGTCATCATCCAGTTGGCGCTTGATTTCATTTTCATATGCCTGAGGATCCATAATGACCACCGAACCCCCTTTATCCGCGGGCTTACAAATGATATCTCTCCGCTTGGTTAACTCTCGTAAAGCTGATTTTTCATGAGGAGACAAATTATTAGGTACATGATCTTTAAAGTCCACCTGTTGAATCATACGTTTAATATCTCGAGTAACTTCTTGTACAAACATTTCAACCGGTACATAAGTAGTGGGGGGGGCGGATTTAGATTTTGTTATCAGTCCCAAAGATTTATTATCCAACCTCCCTTCAGTTGTTTCATTCTGAATAAATGGTTTATGGAGGAAATGAACTTTCCATCTAATATTGCGAAAAAGGCGATACAGATCTTGGTCTAACTGAAAAGGGTCTAAATGGCTTTTAGGACAATATGATAAACCACGATTAAAAAGTCCTACCTCTTCTGATGACAAGACCCGCCTGGAGATGTTATGTACTAGGTCTCCCTTGATCGGCCACGGTTGCCTCGTGTGTAGCGATACCCGTCTTGACTTCCTTCTCTGTTGTACCGGGATCTGGTTTGCATCCGGGTAGTGGACAACTCTCTCCGATCTCCTTGCAAAAAATTAGATGAGGAATCGGTGTCGGTATTAGCTGAAGAGTTATCGGACATGTCTCTCCTGTGGTTACCATACTCGTTACGACCTCGTCGGTTGTAAGGACGGGGCCATCGATATACCTGATTTCTTTCATAATCCTCAATGTCCCGATCAAATTTACTGCGTTTCCTGGTTTCCAATTCAGACCGATATTTATTGATACTCTCATCAGCCAGCTCCTTGCATCTGTTGAATTCCTCCAAACTCATTGCTGAGCGTAATTCTGATTCAATCTTGGTAAGTTGTTCAGACAGGGAGGATAGTTCTTTATGTATAAATGAGATGGTTAAGGTCATTATATCGAATGAACATTTATTCAATATTTGCATGAATGTGCTCTTAAATTCATCATTATCACTGAATAAGGTCGGGGCCAATCTTACCCTTAGACCTCTCGGAATCCGTTGTACCCGATGGTATTCAGCTAGCGTTAATCCATGTAATTCCAAGGACATATGTTTCCTTCTCAATTTCTCCCATGTCCGGGAATTGTAAACAGGAGTATTACCCGTTAGGAAATTTCTGGATCCTGAGATCTGAGACATGATGTGTGAGGTCTCTTCCTGAGTGTATGAAAATGTAGAGCCATTGGTATCCATCTTGAATGAAGGTAACTTACTCACTGGGAGTATAATAATGAACTTCAGGTGGGTTACCCTCTTTTCTTACATCCGTCCGATCAAAGCACCGTCAAGGTGGACTCCCAACCTTCCACCATAAATGGATAGAAAAAAGACGTGGATCGATGCTTGATGCAAAAGTATCTTTACTGAAAATATTTCAATTAGTACAAGCAAGCCACTGTACAGTTCCGAGCGCACCTCGCTCTTCGTCAGGCTGTTTTGGCTGTGTGTGAAGAGCCAAAGCACAGATTTCCTCTTATTCACACCCAGTCCACATCACACATGTGTATCAACTTAATTACTG
Source organism: Lithobates septentrionalis (assembly GCA_037952835.1). Taxonomy (NCBI): domain Eukaryota; kingdom Metazoa; phylum Chordata; class Amphibia; order Anura; family Ranidae; genus Lithobates; species Lithobates septentrionalis. The sequence goes on along the minus strand of JBBDGP010004533.1, from coordinate 236,088 downwards.
GCGTGAGGTTTGGTGGATTAATAAATTACAGTCCTTGCATCCCTATGGTATGAACAAGGACTATGATTTATATTTATTTGTATAGGATATGGCAATTGACATATGGGGGTTGTAGTCATGTTTTATATCTTTCTATATATATTCCCGTAGATCGTTTTGGAAGGAAGTTCTGTTGGGAATGTGAAACAAAAGGATACTAGCTGGAATTTTTGATGAGATCTGAGAAACGATCAAGAATGTCATTATTGATATGATAATATAATGAATGTGATGTATATTTGAAAAATCTTAATTGCCACATAATATTGTGTTGATGGAAGATGAGAGAGAAATGTGCATATTAGGATGATCAATGTATATAGTAGCATGTATATTGAGGGATAGGAAATATTTCTACTTAGGTTGAAATAATAAGGGTCTATTACCTCACTAGGTGGTGTGGTTTTGTTTATTAGCAATTAAGTTGATACACATGTGTGATGTGGACTGGGTGTGAATAAGAGGAAATCTGTGCTTTGGCTCTTCACACACAGCCAAAACAGCCTGACGAAGAGCGAGGTGCGCTCGGAACTGTACAGTGGCTTGCTTGTACTAATTGAAATATTTTCAGTAAAGATACTTTTGCATCAAGCATCGATCCACGTCTTTTTTCTATATATATATATATATATATGTATGAACTCAACAGTGGGAATAATAATTACAAAATGGAAGACATACAAGACCACTGATAATCTCCCTCGATCTGGGGCTCCACGCAAGATCTCACCCCGTGGGGTCACACAGAACAGTGAGCAAAAATCCCAGAACCACACGGGGGGACCTAGTGAATGACCTGCAGAGAGCTAGGATCAACGTAACAAAGGCTACCATCAGTAACACACTACGCCACCAGGGACTCAGATCCTGCAGTGCCAGACGTGTCCCCCTGCTTAAGCCAGTACATGTCTGGGCCCGTCTGAGGTTTGCTAGAAAGCATTTGGAAGATCCAGAAGAGGACTGGGAGAATGTCATATGGTCAGATGAAACCAAAGTAGAACTGTTTGGAGGAGAGAGAATGCTGAGTTGCAACCAAAGAACACCATACCTACTGTGAAGCATGGGGGTGGCAACATCATGCTTTGGGGCTGTTTCTCTGCAAAGGGAACAGGACGACTGATTCGTGTACATGAAAGAATGAATGGGGCCATGTATCGTGAGATTTTGAGTGCAAACCTCCTTCCATCAGCAAGGGCATTGAAGATGAAACGTGGCTGGGTCTTTCAGCATGACAATGATCCCAAACACACCGCCCGAGCAACAAAGGAGTGACTTCGTAAGAAGCATTTCAAGGTCCGGGAGTGGCCTAGCCAGTCTAAAGATCTCAACCCCATAGAAAACCTTTGGAGGAAGTTGAAAGTCTGTGTTGCCCAGCGACAGCCCCAAAACATCACTGCTCTAGAGGAGGTCTGCATGGAGGAATGGGCCAACATACCAGCAACAGTGTGTGACAACCTTTTGAAGACTTACCGAAAACGTTTGTCCACTGTCATTGCCAACAACGGATATATAACAAAGTATTGAGATAAACTTTTGATATTGACAAAATACTTCTTTTCCACCATAATTTGCAAATAAATTCTTTCAAAAATATATCATAGGTATACCTATGATGACAATTACAGGCCTCTCTCATCTTTTTAAGTGGGAGAACTTGCACAATTGGTGGCTGACTAAATACTTTTTTGCCCCACTGTATAAATAATATAGCTGTATCTAGCTCCCAACCCCCCTCCCTCGGTTATGAGACCAGCACAGGGCACTAGACAGACATATACACTCTTCCCAGTCCCACACTAGCTCTCAGGTGTAACTGGGTGGTGTGCCGACACCATAGCAACCCCCCCACCTCACCTCACCTCGCGCTGGCAGCGGTTACCCCCTCAACGCAAGCTGACACCACCCTCCCACCCATTACAGCACCAGCAGGGTGGGCGGCTAGGTAAACTGCAGTACACCCATCCCGGGCGCACTGCCCAGGCAGAGATAGTGACACATGTGACAGGCTCAGTAGCAGGAAAGTAGGAGGAGGAAGAAGAACACAGACCAGGGCAGCGCGGCTGCGGCGCTGGAGATGTTCCGACCGGGACAGCTGAAGAAAAAAAAAACGAAAAAAAAACTCACCCTCGGGAGAGTTGGGATGTGTCACCCCTCTAGCGGGTGTCACCCAGGTGTGGACTGCACCCCCCGCACCTTCCTAGCGACGATACTGAGCCATGGCAGTGGGGGATTTACACAAACTTCAGTGACTACAGCCCCCAGGAGTGTGTGTAAATCTGACAATCCAGCTGTTATTGGTCAGATGAAAGTGATCTGATGACTTTGTGGCTGCCCAATCATTACCACACACCCCAATAAGTGCCAATTCCCCCCACACATACCCCTGACATGCTTTTACTCTTAAGCCTCATACACACTGTACGATTGTTGGCCAACCGAGCGTCTGATTTTTGTCAAAAGGGTGTGTGCCAGGATCTTGTCTTGCATACTAATGTTACACAATTGTCGTGCCACAAACACGAACATAGTGATGTAATACGAGGAATTTCAGCTCTTGAGTGCCACCCTTTGGGCCCCTTCTGCTAATTTCATTTTCTGAAAATGTACTAACCTGTCATCCATTTGTTGGCCGAAAATTGGAAAACAATTGTCTAAAGGAGCATACTAACGGTAAGAATTTAGGACAACAGTCTGTCAACAGACAATCCCCTTCCAACAATGGAACCATGTGTACGAGGCTTAAGAAACTGTGTCAGAGAGAGACCTTGGATGAGGTATTCAGGATGAGCACTTTTATAGTGAAGTATGGTGTTCCTGTCAGTAGGATTTGTGTAAAGTCAGCTGTTCAGTTTTTGATCATTTACTCCAAAAAAGGTAATACTGTGTGTGAATTGTCAGGGCTGAATATGGCGTCATTGAAAATTCAAAAAGGTCACACATTCAGAGAGCAATGACAAACACATCATCTACATATATAGTGTACCCACATATAGGCAATGATGGAAATAGAGCAGAAGAACAGATTAAATGTTCTTATAAAAAACCCACAAATAAATGAACAAACGCTGATACAGCAGCACCACCCATAGCTGTGCCTTTAACCATTTCCAGTCCTGGCCAATTATGATATTTCTCTTTCATGAAAAAAAATCATATTTTTTTGCTAAAAAATTACTTAGAACCTCCAAACATTATATATTTTTAAGCAGAGGCCCTAGAGAAAAAAGTGGTGGGTGTTGCATATTTTTATGTCACACGATATTTGCACAGCAGTTTTTCAATTGTATTTTTTTGGATAAAATGCATTTTAATGAATTTTAATGTGCAAAAACAAAATATAATATCCAATTGCTTGGTAAAGTATAAAAGATATTACGCTGCGTAAAAAGATACCAAACATGTCACACTTTAAAATTGCATCCACCCGTGGAACAATGCCAAACTACAGTACCTAAAAATCGCCATAGGTGACACTGTTAAAGCCTTTACAGGTTACCAGTTTAGAGTTACATAGGAGGTCTGGTGTTAGAATTATTGATCTCACTCTGACGTTGGTGACAACACCTCACGTGTGTGGTGAATAGGGATGAGCCGAATACCCCCCGGTTCGGTTCGCACCAGAACCCGCGAACGGACCGCAAGTTCGCACGAACGTTAGAACCCCATTGACGTCTATGGGACTCGAACGTTCGAAATCAAAAGTGCTCATTTTAAAGGCTAATTTGCATGGTATTGTCCTAAAAAGGGTGTGGGGACCCGGGTCCTACCCCAGGGGACATGTATCAATGCAAAAAAAACTTTTAAAAACGGCCGTTTTTTCGGGAGCAATGATTTTAATGATGCTTAAAGTAAAAAAAAAAAAGTGAAATATTCCTTTAAATATCGTACCTGGGGGGTGTCTATAGTATGCCTGTAAAGTGACGCGTGTTTCCCATGTTTACAACAGTCCCTGCACCAAATGTCATTTTTAAAGGAAAAAATCTCATTTAAAACTGCTTGCGGGTTTAATGTCATGTCGGGTCATGGCAATATGGATGAAAATCAGTGAGACAAACGGCATGGGTACCCCCCAGTCCATTACCAGGCCCTTTGGGTCTTGTATGGATATTAAGGGGAACCCCGCACCCAAATTAAAATAAGGAAAGGTCCCTATATACTCTGAACAGCAGTATACAGGCGGTGCAAACAAGACAGGGACTGTAGGTTTGTTGTTAAGTAGAATCTGTTTGTAATTTTGAACATTTTTAACGTGTTTAGCTCCAGCCAAAAAATCTTTTCTAAGCTTTTTGGAAAACATAGGGAAGGGTTATCACCCCTGTGACATTTGTTTTGCGTCTTTCCTCCTCTTCAGAAGATTTCACCTCACTTTTTTGTCCCAATGAAAAATGTTTTTTGAAAATTTGGGTTTTTTTGTGGAACAAGGATTGGAAAGCATCAGTGGAAAGGAGAAATTGTTTTCCCATATTAACTCTTACAGGAGAGAATTTCCCTTCCTAGGGGTAGATTTCATCTCACTTCCTGTTGTCTCCTTCCGTTTGCAAGTAGGAGTCGTTTGTAAGTTAGATGTTTGAAAGTTAGATGTTTGCACACAGACTTTCCTGGCCTGCCTCAGGACATCCTGTAAGCCCGGGTACCTGCCCAAGAACCGCTGCACCACCAAGTTAAGGACGTGAGCCAAACAGGGCACATGGGTCAGTTGTCCCTGTCGGAGGGCAGAGAGGAGGTTGGTGCCATTGTCGCAAACCACCATTCCTGCCTTAAGTTGGCGTGGCGTCAACCACCTCTGAACCTGCCCCTGCAGAGCTGACAGAACCTCTGCCCCAGTGTGGCTCCTGTCCCCCAAGCACACCAGCTCAAGCACCGCATGGCATCTTTTGGCCTGCGTACTTGCGTAGCCCCTTGAACGCCTACGGAGCACCGCTGGTTCCGAGGAAGAGGCCATGGAGGAAGAAGAAGAGGAGGGGGTGGAGGAGAGAGGTGTGTCACAATCAGCATTTTGGAGGCGTGGTGGCGGAACAACCTCCAACACTACTGCACCTTGTCCTGCATCCTTCCCAGCTGCCAGCAGAGTCACCCAATGCGCCGTGAAACTTAAGTAACGTCCCTGTCCATGCCTGCTGGACCATGAGTCAGCGGTAATATGCACCTTACCGCTGACCGCCCTGTCCAGCGAGGCATGGACATTGCCTTCCACATGCCGGTAGAGAGCCGGAATCGCCTTCCGTGAGAAAAAGTGGCGTTTGGGTACCTGCCACTGAGGAACCGCACATTCCACAAACTCACGGAAGGGGGCAGAGTCTACCAACTGAAAAGGCAGCAGTTGAAGTGCTAGCAATTTTGCCAAGCTAGCATTCAACCGCTGGGCATGTGGATGGCTGGGAGCAAACTTCTTTCGGCGGTGCAGCAGCTGGGGCAGGGAAATTTGCCTGGTACAATCTGACGTTGGTGTACCAAAAGCAGATTGCCCACAAGTACTTGGCTGTGACACACCTAATTCTACACCTTCATTCCTCTCACTGCAGGTCTCAGAGAGGACTGAAGGTCTAGTGGGGTTGGAAATCTCAGCTGATGAGGAGCAAGGAGAGATCCTCTTTGTTCTTTGGTGTGGGTCTTTTAGATATGCTTGCCAACGAACTGCATGGCAGGTCAACATATGTCTGGTCAAGCATGTGGTACCCAAGCGGGAGATGTTTTGGCCACGCGAGATACGCTTGAGACATATGTTGCAAATAGCAACGGTGCGATCTGATGCACTCGTCTCAAAAAAGGCCCACACCAAAGAACTTTTTGAATAACGCGCAGAGACTGCAGCGCCCTGCACATGTGGAGCTTTGGGGTGTGATGCAGTCAATGTGCTGCCCTTAGGCTGGCCCCTGGAGGGCATCCTGCCTCGTTGGTGATGTGCCGCCTCCTCCTCCTCCTCCTCTCTCCTATCAGGCACCCACGTTGAGTCAGTGACCTCATCATCCCCTCCCTCCTCATCACTGGAGCAAACCTGGCAGTATGCTGCAGCAGGGGGAGCATGACTGCCAGATTGCTGTCCTTCTTGGGCACCCCCTCTGTCCGTGCTCATGTTACTGCCTTCATCGAGCTCAGTATCATCATCAGAGCCTTCCAAACGCTGGGCATCCTCCTGGAGCATGTACCCAACACTGTGGTCAAACAGTTCGAGGGAATCCTCAGGAGGACATGGTGGAGCTAGGGAAGGAGTCACTGATGACATTGAGCTGAGGGAAGAGACCGCTGCTTTGCCAGACAAAGCACCCTGGGCATGGGTGAGAGAGGATGAGGAGGATGAGGACGGCTTGGTCATCCACTCGACCAAGTTTTCTGCATGTTGCGGCTCAACACGGCCAGCTGCCGAAAAAAAGGCCAAGCGTGTCCCATGGCCACGGGCTGATGAGGATGCACCGTCTCCACGACCAGCACTAGACACAGAGCCTGCTTGCCCTCTCTTATTGGCTTGTGACTGTCTGCCTCTCCTTCTTGGCCTTCCAGACATACTAATGGCCTGTAGCTGCACTAAGCTGGGATAGAACACCTGTAATTTTCTTCAGGTAGCTTTATATACTGTAACCAGACAAGCCTGCCTGTCAGTAGGAAGATAACAGGAACGGATCTAGCTGAACACTGTGAGCAGGACGCACTGACTGCACTAAATGTAAATAGCAGGAACGGATCTAGCTGAACACTGTGAGCAGGACGCACTGACTGCACTAAATGTAAATAGCAGGAACGGATCTAGCTGAACACTGTGAGCAGGACGCACTGACTGCACTAAATGTAAATAGCAGGAACGGATCTAGCTGAACACTGTGAGCAGGACGCACTGCACTAAATGTAAATAGCAGGAACAGATCTAGCTGAACACTGTGAGCAGGACGCACTGCACTAAATGTAAATAGCAGGAACAGATCTAGCTGAACACTGTGAGCAGGACGCACTGCACTAAATGTAAATAGCAGGAACAGATCTAGCTGAACACTGTGAGCAGGACGCACTGACTGCACTAAATGTAAATAGCAGGAACAGATCTAGCTGAACACTGTGAGCAGGACGCACTGCACTAAATGTAAATAGCAGGAACGGATCTAGCTGAACACTGTGAGCAGGACGCACTGCACTAAATGTAAATGGCAGGAACGGATCTAGCTGAACACTGTGAGCAGGACGCACTGCACTAAATGTAAATAGCAGGAACGGATCTAGCTGAACACTGTGAGCAGGACGCACTGCACTAAATGTAAATAGCAGGAACGGATCTAGCTGAACACTGTGAGCAGGACGCACTGCGCTAAATGTAAATAGCAGGAACGGATCTAGCTGAACACTGTGAGCAGGACGCACTGACTGCACTAAATGTAAATAGCAGGAATGGATCTAGCTGAACACTGTGAGCAGGACGCACTGCACTAAATGTAAATAGCAGGAACAGATCTAGCTGAACACTGTGAGCAGGACGCACTGCACTAAATGTAAATAGCAGGAACAGATCTAGCTGAAAACTGTGAGCAGGACGCACTGACTGCACTAAATGTAAATAGCAGGAACAGATCTAGCTGAACACTGTGAGCAGGACGCACTGACTGCACTAAATGTAAATAGCAGGAACGGATCTAGCTGAACACTGTGAGCAGGACGCACTGACTGCACTAAATGTAAATAGCAGGAACGGATCTAGCTGAACACTGTGAGCAGGACGCACTGACTGCACTAAATGTAAATAGCAGGAACGGATCTAGCTGAACACTGTGAGCAGGACGCACTGACTGCACTAAATGTAAATAGCAGGAACGGATCTAGCTGAACACTGTGAGCAGGACGCACTGCACTAAATGTAAATAGCAGGAACAGATCTAGCTGAACACTGTGAGCAGGACGCACTGCACTAAATGTAAATAGCAGGAACAGATCTAGCTGAACACTGTGAGCAGGACGCACTGCACTAAATGTAAATAGCAGGAACAGATCTAGCTGAACACTGTGAGCAGGACGCACTGCACTAAATGTAAATAGCAGGAACAGATCTAGCTGAACACTGTGAGCAGGACGCACTGACTGCACTAAATGTAAATAGCAGGAACAGATCTAGCTGAACACTGTGAGCAGGACGCACTGCACTAAATGTAAATAGCAGGAACGGATCTAGCTGAACACTGTGAGCAGGACGCACTGACTGCACTAAATGTAAATAGCAGGAACGGATCTAGCTGAACACTGTGAGCAGGACGCACTGCATTAAATGTAAATAGCAGGAACAGATCTAACCTAATCTAGCTAACTCAAATCAAATGACACTGTCTGTCTCTCTCTCTATCAGCACACCGGAACACACTACACAGGGCCGCCGTGCAGGCGGCCTTATATAGTGTGGGGCGTGTACTAAATCCCCTGAGCCATAATTGGCCAAAGCCACCCTGGCTTTGGCCAATTACAGCTCTCTCTACTGACGGCGCTTTGATTGGCCAAGCATGCGGGTCATAGTGCATGCTTGGCCAATCATCAGCCAGCAATGCACTGCGATGCCGCAGTGAATTATGGGCCGTGACGCGCCACACGAATTTGGCGCGAACGGCCCATAACGTTCGCAATTCGACGGACGGTCGAACAGCCGATGTTCGAGTCGAACATGCGTTCGATTCGAACACGAAGCTCATCCCTAGTGGTGAAATTGATATTTACAAATGTGTGTGGGAATGTGTGCACATGTGTGCCTTTGCATGTGAGCACAGGGGGACGGGGTTCCTTAAAAACAATTTTTTTATATTTGATTATATTTTTTATTTAATTTTTTTAACACTGTACTTAATATTTTTTTTATCAACCTTATTGCTTTCACAAGGAATGAACAACATACCTTGTGATAGCATGGGCCATTATTATTATTATTATTATTACTATACAGGATTTATATAGCGCCAACAGTTTGCGCAGTGCTTTACAACATGAGGGCAGACAGTACACTTACAATACAAATCAATACAGGGGGGATCAGGGGGCCCTGCTCGTTAGAGCTAACAATCTAGAAGGGAGGGTCAAGTGGAAACAAAAAAGGTAATAACTGTGGGGGATGAGCTGATGGAAAAAATGAAAATACAGTTGTTAGGTGTGGGTAGGGTAGGCTTCTCTGAAGAGAAGGGTTTTCAGGGATCGTCTAAAAGCTAATAAAGTAGGTGATAAGCGGACAGATTGGGGTAGAGCATTCCATAGGATTGGAGAGGCTTTGGAAAAGTCCTGGAGGCAAGCATGGGAGGAGGTGACGAGAGAGCTAGAGTGCAGGAGATCTTAAGAGGAACTAAGAGAACGAGTAGGTTGGTATTTAGAGACTAAGCTAGTGATGTAGCTGGGGGCAAAGTTGTGGATGGCTTTGTACGTAGTTGTTAGAATTTTGAATTTAATGCTTTGGCCGACCGGAAGCCAGTGGAGGGATTGACAGAGAGGAGTGGCAGACACAGAGCGATTGGTAAGGTGGATGAGTCTGGCAGCGGCATTCATGATGGATTGAAGAGGTGATAGACTATATAGAGGTAAGCCAATGAGAAGGGAGTTGCAGTAGTCAAGGCGAGAGATAACCAGGGAGTGAATCAGGAGCTTTGTTGTGTCATTGGTTAGAAAGGGGCGTATTTTGGAGATGTTGCGAAGGTTGAGGTGGCAGGATTTGGACAGTGATTGGATGTGTTGCTTGAAGGAGAGTTCAGAGTCCAGGACTACACCTAGAACCTTGGCATGTGGGGATGGGCTTATAGTTGTGCCATCGATTTTGACAGAGAGATCAGGCAAAGGGGCATATGGGGAGGAAGAATTATAAGTTTGGTTTTGGATAGATTGAGTTTTAGACTGACTGATACATCTGATAGTAAATTAGTTATATGTGAGGAGACAGAGGGAGTGAGCCGAGGGGTAGAGAAATTGATTTGGGTGTCATCAGCGTAGAGGTGGTATTGGAAGCCATGGGAGGCTATCAGTTGACCCAGGGAGGCGGTGTAGATTGAAAATAGGAGAGGTCCAAGAACAGAACCCTGGGGGACCCCCAACAGAGAAAGGAAGAGAGTAGGAATTCGAGTTGTAAGAAACGCTAAAGGTGCGGTTGGATAAGTAGGAAGAGAAACAGCAAAGAGTACAATCACAGAGACCAAAGGCATGGAGTTTTGTGAGGAGGAGGGGGTGGTCAACCGAATCAAAGGCAGCAGAGAGGTCCAGGAGTAGGAGTACAGAATAGTGTTGATTGGTTTTGGCCATTAGTAGATCGTTTGTTAGTTTTAGGAGACCAGTTTCTTTGGAGTGTTGAGGACGAAATCCAGACTGAAGGGGATCAAGAAGGTTATTGTCAGTGAGGTGGATGCTCAGTCGGTTGTAGACCAGACGTTGGAGGAGTCTGGATAAGACGGGGAGGAAAGAGATGGGGCGTAGGTTGTTTAGATTGGATAGGTCCAGAGAGGGCTTTTTAAGTATGGGTCTGACAAGTGCATGTTTTAGAGAGTTGGGGAAGATGCCAGAAGAGAGGGAGAGATTGAAGATGTGGGTTAGAGAGTGTAGCATAGGGCCAGAGGGTGAACATAGCATTTGTGAGGGAACAGGATCCAGAGGGCAGTCGGTAAGGTGGACATTAGCAAGTAGTTTAGCAACTTCGTCTGTAGTGGTGGGGTTGAACGAGGGAAGAAATGATTGTGCCTATGGGCATGAAGTGTAAAGCGTGGAGGGGATCAGAACATGGCAGGTTTTCTTTATGGAGAGATCTATTAGACCCCGTATCTCTTCTCTGGCCTCCAATGCAGGTAATCAGACACAGGTTGGTCTGATTGACTGCTTCACTGGCTGGTAACCAACCAGTAAAAACAGAACTGAAACTGGAAGTGACAAAATCCTCATTGCTTCTGGATTCTGATGTCCCACTCTTCTCACTGTGTGCTCGGAGCTGTATGCCGCTGGTCACATCCTTACTGGATTCCCTGATCAGAGCCCGGTAAAGGTGGTGGCAGAAGGGGGACCCCCTTCCGCCACCTGTAAAAGTAATCCAGCAGAAGTATAGCCGTTCCAATTACTTTTACTAAAAAGACAATTGCCAGTTCAAAATAATGATGCTGGGATGCAACACGGTATACCTACTTCAATGTAGGCCATTTATAAATGGCCTAAGGACACGAAGTGGTTAATTTGTTTAAACATGTGTTAAAAATGAAAGTATTTATTATTGATAGTCCCAGGCCTCCAGAATATATACACTGGGTAATGGATGATCTGTTTTTTTTCTGCAGAAAGTGTTCCACCACCTTGATCCTGACTCAGTTGGTATTGAGGTATATAAGGAAAATATATTCAATGTGGAAAGGAGCCAGTCTGGTTCAAAGTCAACTACTTGTGATCATTTGTATAAAAAGTCTTTGGTCCACCAGCCCATCATATCTCATTAGCCTTGGATTGGTCAGAAATGCCCCTTGCCCAGTCCTCCCCTGTTGCAGTCTACAGCAGCAATTTCTCTTTACCCATCTGACAGTGTGGAAAGATAGAAATCCTCTTTTTTGCAGGAAACATGCATTATCTGATTCAGTTAAGCACAAGGTCACTTTAACCCTTTCACTGCCAGGCCCTGTGTTCCATTTTGTACACTCAGGTGGCTAGACCATTTTTGCACTTTTTCCTTTTTTATTTTTCACTTATAGCTTTTGGAATTTGTGAAAGACCCCCCAAACCATGTATTTTATGAAAGCACATGATCAGTAGAATAAAAAGAAGGTGCTACTGATTTCTTGTAGACCCCGCTATATTTGAGCAAATGTTTATGAAAGCAATATATTTGCAAAAAATACACTAAAACCACTATTAGCAGATAAAAACACAGCTAATTTTACAAAATTCCTACTAAATATAAAAGCTTAACCTGTATTGAGTTAATAAATAACAAATATTTGTAACTTTTAAATTGCGCCTTTTTGAAAAATGGTGAAAATTGAACAGACACAAAAGTGTAAATATCCAAATTTCTCTAAAAATCTGAAGGCTTTCATTTTTCCCTTACAGATTTCAGGATTTGTGAAAGAACCCCCAAATAATATATTTTCTGAAAGCACGTGATCAGTAGAATAAAAATAAGGTGCTACTGATTTTTTAAACCCCGCGGTATTTGCGCAAATGTTTATCAAAGCAATATATTTGCAAAAAATACACTAAAACCAGATAAAAATACAGCTAATTTTACAAAATTCCTGCTAAATCCTTACTAAATATAAAAGCTTAACCTGTATGGAGTTAATAAATAACATATTTTGTAAATTTTAAATTGCCCCTTTTTGCAAAATGGTAAAAATCTAATGTACCCAGAAGAGAAAGAGAAATCTGGAGTTTTTCATTTTTCACTTACAGCTTTCAGAATTTGAAGAGTCCTCAAACTAGACATTTCCTTAAAAGTACATGACCTGTAGAATAAATAAAGTGCTACAGATTTTTTGTGCCCCGCAATAATTGTGCAAATGTCCATCATATCGCTATTTTCACTAAAAATACACTAAAATCATTAATATTGCACATAAACACAACGTAACTTACAAAATCCACGCTAAATTAGTAATAAAGCATCATTCATATGTAGCATACTAAAGTGTTCGCCCATGGGGGTGCTATGTTTACCCACACAGGGATGCACAGGTGTTCCATGCATCCCTGTACAGGCAGTCCCATTTATATCAATTGGGATGCAATGACTGCACAGGCATAGCTGCTGTTCCGAATCTGACATCTGTGTGGATGTGAGTACACGACCCCGAACACAGGCAGTGTGAGCTTAGGGACATGCATGCGGACCTACATGGATGTAAAATTGGGAGCAACGGCTCTGTTGGTGCAGTTGCTACATCCCAAATGACATCAATGGGACTGCCTGCAAGGGGTGCATGGAACACCTGTGCATCCCTGTAAAGGTACGCTGTGTATGCCATGTGTGAACAAGGCCTTAGGCCCCTTTCACACAATCACACTGATTGGGTCTGCCTGTCCGTTTTTCAGGTGGCCCAAATCAGACCACCCATTGTTCTCTATGGAGAGTGATGTAAATGGACATGATTCTGTTTATACCCGCCTGCATCCGATCCAGTCCGCTAAAAACTGACGGATGAGGATTCCAATCCCCATCCATCTAGCATATCAGATCGGATGGCATCCAATGGAAATAGACAGGCGGTCCATTTCCATCTGACCGCCCCATAGAAAACAGCGGGCTGTGTCCGTGTCTGCTCTGCATTAGCAGAGCGGACCTGTCATCCGCCTGCTCAGCGGGGATCAGCAGACAGATCCCCCACTGAGCAGGCAGATCTGCTTTACAGAGTCCACTCCATACGAAAGGGGTCTTACCAGGAGCGGCCTGTCCATTAGGGGCACCACCCCGCTGCAGGGTGCCAGACTCATGTTTGTATGAGGTTTTTTTTTTTTTTTAAGCCACATGATTAGAGCCTGAGGCTCTAATTGGCATGAAATAGGGTGGGCTCCGGGCGCAGAGCATTGCACCCCAAACCCACCCCCTCATCTTCCGGCTTTTCCTCCTGGCCAATCAGGATGGATCAGGTTGGCCAGGAGGAGAAGCTGAGGTATGCGTGAAGGGGTGAGTGCAGGGGGGGGAACGTCACTGTGGAGGGGTGAGTGAGGGTGGACCTGGGGGGCCTTACTGTTTGTTTGTTTTTTAAACATTTTTACTAATTGCTGTCATATATTTTATATATATATATATATATCTATATATATATATATATATATATATATATATATATATATATATTATATTATAATATAATATAATTTTTTTTTGGGGGGGGTTGTCTTTGGTGAGATAGCAGAGGTCTAAACAGACCCCCATATCTCTTTTATTGAGACAGAGAAAGGGACTAAAGATAGTCCTTTTCTCTGTATCACTTTACTTGAATGAATGGAATCTGTATAGAGATTCCATTCATTCAAAAAACTGACAGTCTGATACATAGTAATGCCCCTTACACACGATTGGACATTCCGACAACAAAATCCATCTGATTTTTTCCGACTGATGTTGGCTCAATCTTGTCTTGCATACACACGGTCACACAAATCTTGGCGGAAATTCCAAACGTCAACAACGGGGTGTTGTACAACACGTACGTTGAGCCAAGAAAAATGAAGTTCAATAGCCAGTGCGGCTCTTCTGCTTGATTCTGAGCATGCGTGGACTTTTGCGCGTCGGAATTGTGTACACAGGATCGGAATTTACGACAACGGATTTTGTTGTCAGAAAATTTGAGATCCAGATCTCAAAATTTCTGTGACGGAAATTCCGATGGAAAATGTCCGATGGAGCCTACACATTGTCGGAAAATGGGGAGGGGAGAAGGGGGTTGAAGGGGATAGGAGAGGAGAGTGGGCGGAGTAGTTTTAGGTGGAAGGGAGGTGCGGGAGGTAGAGAGGCTGGGGACTGGGAAGCGGTGGCATGGAGAGGGTAGTGTCACATTAGGGGTTAATAACTCTGATCAGAGGGTTGTAATCCACTGATCAGAGTTATAGAATTGTTAAGCAGAGTCTGCTGAACAATTCTGATATAAGCTTATGTCATTGAAGTGACCATAAGCTTATAGGAGAAGGAGAAAAGAGGTCCGTACGCCGTACTGACATGGCCACCTGCAGGCCCTTTTGTAGGTCCGTACGGCTGACGGACTTGGCACTGTAAGGGTTAAAGTGTACATAATACTGCACTTAAAGTGGTGTTCAGGCCGAAATTTTACTTTTTAGATATAAATCCTCCTATAATCCTCATGATTAATGTATTCTAGTAAAGGTTTGCTGTAAACGAAGGTCCGTTTTGTATTTTTGCACCATTGATTTCTTACTTTTGTAAAGTCCCAGCAGGCCGCGGCCATCTCATGTGTGGGCATCTGAAACCAGACTGTATCTCTTCCTGTATTCCATGCATGCTGGTTACCCAGCATGCACCTCCAGATCTCGCACATGCTCAGAGCAGCACGAGCAGTGTAATAGGCTGTAAGTTGGGTTTCCATAGCAACAGCAGTGTCAGAGGAATTTGCCACCCTTTAGCTATAGAAACCTCCCCTCCAGGAAGCAGGGAGTTTATCTACATTTACAAATATTATACATCTAGAAATATAAAAAGCTCCTGCAAAAGGTAATTACTTTTTAAAAGATGCTAATTGTAAATGAAATCCCTTGTTTCTGTGCAAATATACAGTCATGTCCATAAATATTGGAAAATCCACACAATTCTAATCTTTTTGGCTCTATACACCACCACAGTGGATTTGAAATGAAATGAACAAGATGTGCTTTAACTGCAGACTTTTCAGCTTTAATTTGAGGGTATTTACATCCAAATCAGGTGAACGGTGTAGGAATTACAACAGTTTATATATGTGCCTCCCACTTTTTAAGGGACCAAAAGTAATAGAAAGTAATTGGCTGCTCAGCTGTTCCATGGCCAGGTGTGTTATTCCCTCATTATCCCATTTACAAGGAGCAGATAAACGGTCCAGAGTTAATTTCAAGTGTGCTGTTTGCATTTGGAATCTGTTGCTGTCAACTCTCAATATGAGATCCAAAGAGCTGAGAAGATCAGTGAAGCAAGCCATCATTAGGCTGAAAAAACAAAAAAAACCCATCAGAGAGATAGCAAAAACATTAGGTGTGGCCAAATCAACTGGAACATCCTTTAAAAAGAAAGAACACACCGGTGAGCTCAGCAACACTAAAAGACCCGGAAGACCACGGAAAACAACTGTGGTGGATGACCGAAGAATTCTTTCCCTAGTGAAGAAAACACCCTTCACAACAGTTGGCCAGATCAAGAACACTCTCCAGGAGGTAGGTGTATGTGTATCAAAGTCAACAATCAAAAGAAGACTTCACCATTGGTGAGCCTCAGGCCAGTTTAGAGTTTGCCGAACGACATCTAAAAAAGCCTTCACAGCCTTCACAGTTCTGGAACAACATCCTATGGACAGATGAGACCAAGATCAACTTGTACCAGAGTGATGGGAAGAGAAGAGTATGGAGAAGAAAAGGAGCTGCTCATGATCCAAAGCATACCACCTTATCAGGGAAGCATGGTGGTGGTAGCGTCATGGCATGGGCATGTATGGCTGCCAATGGAACTGGTTCTCTTGTATTTATTGATGATGTGACTGCTGACAAAAGCAGCAGGATGAATTCTGAAGTGTTTCGGGCAATATTATCTGCTCATATTTAGCAAAATGCTTCAGAACTCATTGGACGGCGCTTCACAGTGCAGATGGACAATGACCCGAAGCATACTGCGAAAGCAACCAAAGAGTTTCTTAAGGGAAAGAAGTGGAATGTTATGCAATGGCCAAGTCAGTCACCTGACCTGAATCCGATTGAGCATGCATTTCACTTGCTGAAGACAAAACTGAAGGGAAAATGCCCCAAGAACAAGCAGAAACTGAAGACAACTGCAGTAGAGGCCTGGCAGAGCATCACCAGGGATGAAAGCCAGCGTCTGGTGATGTCTATGCGTTCCAGACTTCAGGCTGTAATTGCCTGCAAAGGATTTGCAACCAAGTATTAAAAAGTGAAAGTTTGATGGATGATTGTTAATCTGTCCCATTATTTTTGGTGCCTTAAAAAGTGGGAGGCACATATACAAACTGTTGTAATTCCAACACCGTTCACCTGATTTGGATGTAAATACCCTCAAATTAAAGCTGAAAGTCTGCATTTCAAATCCATTGTGGTGGGGTATACAGCCAAAAAGATTAGAATTGTGCCTATGTCCCAATATTTATGAACCTGGCTGTAGATGTAGATAGATAAAATATCTTGTTATGTATATATATCTGCACAGGAACAAAGGATGTCATTTACAATTAGCATCTTTTAAAAAAGTAATTACCTTTTGCAGGAGCTGTCCCAAATTGCCCCCATAAAAATTGCCACATCATACTGCCACCATCAAAACTGCCCCATCATACTGCCACCATCAAAATTGCCCCGTCAAAACTGCACAATCCTACTTGCCCCATCATACTGCCACCATCAAAACTGCCCCATCATACTGCCACCATTAGAACTGCCCCATCATATTTGCCCCATCATAGTGCCCCATCAAAATTGCCCCATCATACTGCCCCATCAAAATTGCCCCATCAAAATTGCCCCATCATACTGCCCCCATCAAAACTGCCCCATCATCAAAACTGCCCCTATCAAATTGCCCCATCATACTGCCACCATCAAAATTGCCCCTATCATACTGCTACCATAAAATTGCCACCATCATACTGCCCCATCAAATTGCCCCATCATACAGCCCCATCAAAACTGTCCCATCATATTGCCCCATCATATTTCCCCCATCAAAGCTGCCCCCATCATACTGCTCCATAAAAATTTCCCCATCATACTGCCCCATCAAAATTGCCCCCATCATACTGCCCCCATCATACTGCCCCCATCAAAACTGCCCCATCATCAAAACTGTCCCCATCAAATTGCCCCATCATACTGCCACCATCAAAATTGCCCCTATTAAAACTGCCTCATCATATTGCCCCATTAAAACTGCCCCCATCAAAATTCCCCCATCATATTGCCACCATCAAAATTGCCCCTATCATACTGCTACCATAAAATTGCCACCATCATACTGCCCCATCAAATTGCCCCCATCAAAACTGTCCCATCATATTGCCCCATCATATTTCCCCCATCAAAGCTGCCCCCATCATACTGCCCCATAAAAATTTCCCCATCATACTGCCCCATCAAAATTGCCCCCATCATCAAAACTGTCCCCATGAAATTGCCCCATCATACTGCCACCATCAAAATTGCCCGTATTAAAACTGCCTCATCATATTGCCCCATCAAACTGCCCCCATCAAAATTCCCCCATCATATTGCCACCATCAAAATTGCCACCATCAAAATTGCCCCTATCATACTGCTACCATCAAATTGGCCACATCAAATTGCCCCATCATACTGCCCCATCAAAACTGTCCCCATCAAATTGTTCCCTCAAAACTGCCCCATCATACTGCCCCCATCAAATTGCCCCATCAAAACTGCCATCTATCCTTTGAGCACCAGTGGTGAAAAGAACTAGAAGATATCTCTATATTGAAGCTCTTATTTGGTGCTGGGAACTGTCACACTGGACTTTCTATATTGCTTTGCATTGGTTTTTGTTACTGATTTTGGCAATCTATTATGTTTTTCCACTTAAGACATCATTGTATATCTGTAACCATATCAAGATATTTATTTATCACTGTGAGCGCCATTTCCTTTCTTTCATGGTTTTAAAGTAATAGAGTATAGAAAACCTAAACCGTCTAGGGCTGTGTTATCTGTCATAAGAGGTATTTAGGGAACAAGTACCGTATTTATCGGCGTATAACACGCACTGGCGTATAACACGCACCCCAATTTAGGAGGGAATTTTAAGGGAAAGAAACTTTTAGGAGGGAAGTTGAAGGGAAAAAAACTTACATTTAAATGCCCATCATTGCAGCCTTCTCAGTGCAGCCTTGCCCCAGTGCAGCCATGTCAGTGCAGCCATGTCAGTGCAGCCATGTCAGTGCAGCCTTCCCCAGTGCAGCCTTGTCAGTGCAGCCTTCCCCAGTGCAGCCTTGTCAGTGCAGCCTTGTCAGTGCAGCCTTCCCCAGTGCAGCCTTGTCAGTGCAGCCTTGTCAGTGCAGCCTTCCCCAGTGCAGCCTTCCCCAGTGCAGCCTTCCCCAGTGCAGCCTTGTCAGTGCAGCCTTCCCCAGTGCAGCCTTCCCCAGTGCAGCCTTCCCCAGTGCAGCCTTCAAACCTCTATCCCAGCTAACCTGGGCTTCAAAATCGCCGACCGCGATTTGAAAATGGCGCCGCCGCTGCCGAAATACACAGAGCCGGTCCTCAGCTCTTCACGGCGGCTCTCGTTCACTTTCGGCTCCACTCGTAGTCCCGAGCGGAGCTATCCGAACCTAGCCGAGTAGGTTCGGATAGCTCCGCTCGGGACTACGAGTGGAACCGAAAGTGAACGAGAGCCGCCGAGAAGAGCCGAGGACCGGCTCTGTGTATTTCGGCGCCGGCAGCGCCATTTTGAAATCGCGGTGGGCGATTTTGACGAATTGACAGCTCGGGATCGCAGGGGATCGGCGTATAACACGCACCTTAGATTTTCCCCTGATTTTCAGGGGAAAAAAGTGCGTGTTATACGCCGATAAATACGGTATATCAGGTATTTTTCTGTACTTGTAATGTCTTTAACCACTTGCTTACTGGGTACTTAAACCCCCCTCCTATCCAGACCAATTTTCAGCTTTCAGCGCTGACGCACTTTGAATGACAATTACGCGGTCATACAACACTGTACCCAAATAAAATTTTTATCATTTTTTCCCCACAAATAGAGCTTTCTTTTGGTGGTATTTGATCACCTCTGCGGTTTTTATTTTTTGTTAAAAAAATGTAAAAAGACTGAATTTAAAAAAAAAAAGTTTTTTTTTTTTTTTAATATTTCGTTATAAAAAATTTAAAACAGGTAATTTTTCTCCTTCATTGATGTACGCTGATGAGGCAGCATTGATGTGCACTGATAGGTGGCAGTGATGGGCACTGATGGGTGGCAGTGATGGGCACTGATGGGAGGCAATAATGGGCACTGATCAGTTACACTGTGGGCATTGATAGGTGGCACTGTGGGCACTGTTAGGTGGCACTGTGGGCACTGTTAGGTGGCACAGATGAGGCAGAGGTGCCTCTTCTACTTCGGGACCGATGTCCCTCACATCTGAGCCAGTGATCGGCTTTTTTTTCTACTCACGCTATCAGCGTGAGTAGAAAAAAAACTATTACCAATCTTTTGTTTACATCATGTGATCAGCTATCATTGGCTGACAGCTGATCACATGGTAAGGGGCCGAGACCGGCCCCTTACTCGGTTCGGTGATCACCCGAGTCTCAGTGACTCGGTGATCCCAGCATGCTCAGCACGCGCCCTGCAAGGCGCGTGCACAGGGGAGGCCATCATATGACGGCCTCTCGGGAATTCAGGTCCGCACTGTAGCCGTCATTCAGCCATAGCACGGATGTCTAGTGGTTAAATGGATAAAGTGTTTTATATATTGCTGAGATAAAAATCTCTGTTCTCAAGTAATATGGATGACCACACAAAGTAACCTGTATTGTAAGCATTTGAAACTAAAATGTAGTAATGATAAAACCATACTAATATTATTATCAATACAGAAGAAAATTATATCAACATTCTTGACTGCTGCTTTAACCTGATCCATAAAATATTTCCATTATAATTCCAGATATTCAGGAAAAGCACAAACAATATCTAATGAATAAGACTGAGACTCTGTTGGAGCATAAACCCCCAGGAACTACCCTGGTACCACAAAGATTCCCCATCAATGAACGTTATGTGGATCTGATTGTAGTCTCCACCGATCAGTTCAGGAAGCGTCCCCAGAATGAGCTAATACAGACTGGGGTAAAACATGACGAATGCTTGAAGGAAACACAAACTAGACTGGAACACATTTCCCCCAACAAGCTGTTCCGATGGAACCCCCAGTCACATTGTTTACCACATGCAGTAATGGTGAGTGGAGTGACAGGAATAGGGAAGACCACACTGATGCAGAAGTTTGTCTATGACTGGGTGACCGGAAATCACTACCAGAGATTTGCCTTTGTCTTCTTCTTCAGATTCCGGGACCTTAATAGACTGGGAGAGGTCAGCTTGGAGGAGATGATTCTTGATAAATATCCATATCTGAAGAATCAGATTGGAGATATTTTACAAGATCCAGAAAGACTTCTGTTTATATTTGATGGATTAGATGAAAGTATTCACCAAATGGATTTCAGATCAAGTAGACTCTTTTCTTACAGTACAGAATGTGGTGAGATTGTGGTCAGTTTGGTGAAGCAGAGTCTCCTTAAGGGTTGCTCTGTGCTGATAACCAGCCGTCCAACCAGACTGGCATCAGTTAATACCGGTGTTTTCCAGAGAATAGCTGAGGTCATGGGATTTCTCCATGGAGACAGACAGACCTTCTTCAATAATTTCTTTGGAAATGAGGAATTATCAGAGAAGGCTTTTCATTATGTGGAGGAGAATGAGATGCTGTACACTTTCTGTTATATCCCATCATACTGCTGGATCATCTGTACAGTGTTATCAATGTGCTTCAGATCCCAACCAACAATCACTGACCAGCTGATGACAACATTACCCAAAACCGTGACACAACTCTTTGTGACTTTTGTCTCCAACATTCTGGCCAATCACAGCCAGAATAAAGATGGTGGTCACACTGCCCGGGAACTGCTGACATCTATTGGGTGGATGGCAGAACATGGAGTTATGAATCACGTGATTGTATTTGATGAGCGTCATCTGGAGTCATTCAGTATGAGAAATGATAATCATGTCTTTTCATCTTTCATGATGGAATCTGGTCAGCCTCCCGATGTGGATTACACCTTCTTACATCTCATTCTTCAGGAGTTTTTTGCTGCTTTAGTCCATTTTATGAACAATAATCCTGACAGATTAGAGGAAACACTTGATAAGGCTGAATCTTACAAAGACGGCCGTGCTGAAATATTCCTCCGTTTCCTCTGCGGTCTCTCAGACTCTTCTACTAGATCCATGTTAAAGTCTCATGTGGGAGAATTGTCTACTCAGGCTGCCAGACATGTCATCACCTGGATCCAGAAGAAAATCACAGACCAAAGATTTCACAAGAGAGAGCTTCTTGGTGTATTCTACTATCTCTATGAGAGCAGGAATAAGGCTCTGGTGGCACAATGTATTGGATCAAACAAAGTTGACTTTTCTAAAGTCCGCCTCAGCCCTCTGGACTGCTCTGTGCTGTCTTTTATCCTTCAATCCTGCAGAGAGACAGAAGTAAATCTAAAGTCATGTAATATTCCGAGTGAAGGATTGAGGAAACTTATACCAGCTCTACACAATATCAAGAGTTTGAGGTAAATATTTAATCTGAATAATCACATTGCTGTAATAAATTGGTATGTTCAGATGTTTTTTCCAGAGAAATGACTAATTATTAGTGTGATTTGTTTTCTGTTACATGCAGACTGTACACATCTATTTATCTGAATACATCAGATAAGACTTAAAGTGAATGTAAACCCTTACATATACTCAGTGAAGTGAACAGCCTCAGATGATACAGAGATGAAACAAATCATCCTACATACGTTTTACATGTAAAGCAGCAGAAAGACACTGGACACGGGGCTTTGAAGAGAGATAAGTAAACACTATAGATATGTGCCCAGGTCAATTTTAAGGAATGGGGTTTACATCCACTTTAAAG
Source organism: Lithobates septentrionalis (assembly GCA_037952835.1). Lineage (NCBI taxonomy): Eukaryota > Metazoa > Chordata > Amphibia > Anura > Ranidae > Lithobates > Lithobates septentrionalis. Next base: position 213,718 of record JBBDGP010004533.1, on the reverse strand, counting down.
TATAACTAAAGTCAAAACCTTTTGTTTTTTTTATCTTTGGATTGAGTAAAGGAAGATTAAAGGGTGGGAATACCACCAACAACCCTCACCATCTAATGCTGACAGCTATGTACTGTAATTTGGGCCTACAACACCCTCTGGAGGTAACATGTGGTAGGTCGTTGTAAGCAAAAGATAAAAACATTTCTTATGAAATTTTGAACCTTACCCAGAAAGAAGAGATGAATGAAGTTGGGTTTTTACCTTTTGATTAATAGAAAACCAATCAGGGTGGGTGAAGTGCATGTTAAAAGGTGGGTGTGAATAAATATGTGAATAAACCAGTGTGCTTTAGCCACTTAAGGACCAGCCTCGTTTTGGATTTTAGGTATTTACATGTTTAAAACAGTTTTTTTTGCTAGAAAATTACTTAGAACCCCCAAACATTATATATTGTTTTTTTTCTAACGCCCTAGAGAATAAAATGGCGGTCATTGCAATACTTATTTTTGCACCGTATTTGCTCAGCGGTCTTATAAGCGCACTTTTTTTGGAAAAAATTCACTTTTCTGAATAAAAAAATAAGACAACAGTAAAGTTAGCCCAATTTTTTTTTATATTGTGAAATATGTTACGCCAAGTAAATTGATACCCAACATGTCACGCTTCAAAATTGCGCCCACTTGTGGAATAGCGTCAAACTTTTACCCTTAAAAATCTCCATAGGCGACGTTTAAAAAATTCTACAGGTTGCATGTTTTGCGTTACAGAGGAGGTCTAGGGCTAGAATTATTGCTCTCGCTCTACTGGTCGCGTCACATGTGTGGTTTGACCACCGTTTTCATATGCGGGCGCTACTCACGTATGTGTTCGCTTCTGCGATCGAGCTCGTCGGGACAGGGCGCTTTAAAAAAAATTTTTATTATTATTTATTTTACTTTATTTTACTTATTTTTTCACTGTTTTAACCACTTGCCGACCGCCTCACGCCTATATACATGAGCAGAATGGCACGGGCAGGCAAAATCACGTACCCATATGTGATTGCTGTTCCCAGCCAATGAGAAACATCCCCTGCCTGTGTATAGTACACACAGGCAGAGGATGTGATGTCATCTCTCCTCGGCTCGGCAGTTTCAGTTCCGGCGCCGAGGAGAGAAGACTTCACAGTGAGTGAACACACACACAGTATTACATGCCAGGCACACATAACACCCCCGATCCCCCCCCCGATCCCCCCCGATCGCCCCCCCGATCACCCCCCAATCACTCCACCCCCCTCCCTGTCACACTGACACCAAGCAGTGTTTGTTTTGTTTTTTATTGATTTTTTTTCTGATTACTGCATGGTGTCAGTTTGTGACAGTTACTGTGTTGGGGCAGTTAGGGTTAGCCCCTTTAGGTCTAGGATACCCCCCTAACCCCCCCTAATAAAGTTTTAACCCCTTGATCACCCCCCGTCACCAGTGTTGCTAAGCGATCATTTTTCTGATCGCTGTATTAGTGTCGCTGGTGACGCTAGTTAGGGAGGTAAATATTTAGGTTCGTGTCAGCGTTTTATAGCATCAGGGACACCCATATACTACCGAATAAATGTTTTAACCCCTTGATTGCCCCCTAGTTAACCCTTTCACCACTGATCACCGTATAACTGTTACGGGTGACGCTGGTTAGTTTGTTTATTTTTTATAGTGTCAGGGCACCCGCCGTTTATTAACTAATAAAAGTTTAGCCCCCTGATCGCCCGGCGGTGATATGCGTCGCCCCAGGCAGCGTCAGATTAGCTCCAGTACCGCTAACACCCACGCACGCAGCATACGCCTCCCTTAGTGGTATAGTATCTGAACGCATCAATATCTGATCCGATCAGATCTATACTAGCGTCCCCAGCAGTTTAGGGTTCCCAAAAACACTGTGTTAGTGGGATCAGCCCAGATACCTGGTAGCACCTGCGTTTTGCCCCTCCGCCCGGCCCGGCCCAGCCCAGCCCACCCAAGTGCAGTATCAATCGATCACTGTCACTTACAAAACACTAAACACATAACTGCAGCGTTCGCAGAGTCAGGCCTGATCCCTGCGATCGCTAACAGTTTTTTTGGTAGAGTTTTGGTGAACTGGCAAGCATCAGTGGCCTAGTACACCCCGGTCATAGTCAAACCAGCACTGCAGTAACACTTGGTGACGTGGCGAGTCCCATAAGTGCAGTTCAAGCTGGTGAGGTGGCAAGCACAAGTAGTGTCCCGCTGCAACCAAAAAGACAAACACAGGCCTGTCGTGCCCATATTGCCCTTCCTGCTGCATTCGCCAATCCTAATTGGAAACTCACCGCTTCTGCAGAGCCCGTACTTCCCCCATTCACATCCCCAACCAAATGCAGTCAGCTGCATGAGAGGCATTTTCTTTATGTCCTCCCGAGTACCCCTACCCAGCGAACCCCCCAAAAAAGATGTTGTGTCTGCAGCAAGCGCGGATATAGGCGTGACACCCGCTATTATTATCCCTCCTGTCCTGACAATCCTGGCCTTTGCATTGGTGAATGTTTTGAACGCTACCATTCACTAGTTAGTGGGAATGCTTTAGCAGTCCCACTATTGTTATTCGATTTTATTTATTTTTAATTTTAATTTTAATTTTATTCCGTACGTTTTTTGGCTCTGCGTAACTTCTGCATACTTTCAGCTATTAAAACCATTCAACTATTTAAATGTTCGTCTCTTTCAGCTGATGATGGGACTTTTTCAACTTTTTTTCTACCATTTATACTTTTTAAAATATTAAGCTTTTTATCACTTTTTTTAACATTGAAGACAATGGGAGCATGCTTCAGATCCTTAAAATCTTCTTCCGCTCCGAAAAGTTTCAGGTCCTTCATACTTTCACCTACAGACGCCAAACAAACTTTAAAATGTTCACAAAATATTCAGCTATCTGGCTATATCTTTTCAGTTTGATATCTTTTACAGTTTTTGAGAAAAAGCTTTTTGTTTAGAGGTCATTTCAGGAAATTTTAGCCATTAATCAGAGTGTACTGTGTTTGTTTTGTTGCCATGGTTACCAAAGCTTCTGTTATACACAGGGGGGGAGGTGGCTGGAGAATCTCAGCTCTGATTACAGAGCCCGGGGGAGGGGACAGACACACCATGTACTGATTAAAATAGAGGAATATGATGGGGCATTTTTGATAGGGCAATTCTGATGGGGTAGTTTTGATGGGGCAGTTTTGATGGAGGCAGTTTTGATGGTGACAATATGATGGGGCAGTTTTGATGGGGCAATTCTGATGGGGCAGTTTTGATGGTGGCAATATGATGGGGCAGTTTTAATGGGGACAATTTTGATGGGGCAATTCTGATGGGGCAGTTTTGATAGCAGTATGATGGGGCAGTTTTGATGGCGGCCATTTTAGCAATTTAGCTATTCAGCATTCCCATGCATTTTCCCCAGGAAATGCATTTTCTAGTTGAGTATTAGCGTAGGGTACAGCATTCCACAGACTAGGCACACTTTCACAGGGTCTCCCAAGATGCCATCGCATTTTGAGAGACCCAAACCTGGAACCGGTTACCGTTATAAAAGTTACAGTTACAAAAAAAAACACAAACAAAAATATAAAAAAAAAAAAAAAATAGTTGTCGTTTTATTGTTCTCTCTCTCTCAATTCTCCTGCTCTTTTTTACTATATTCTATTCTGCAATGTTTTATTGTTATTATGTTTTATCATGTTTGCTTTTCAGTTATGCAATTTTTTATACTTTACCGTTTACTGTGCTTTATTGTTAACCATTTTTTTGTCTTCAGGTACGCCATTCACGACTTTGAGTGGTTATACCAGAATGATGCCTGCAGGTTTAGGTATCATCTTGGTATCATTCTTTTCAGCCAGCAGTCGGCTTTCATGTAAAAGCAATCCTAGCGGCTAATTAGCCTCTAGACTGCTTTTACAAGCAGTGGGAGGGAATGCCCCCCCCCCACCATCTTCCGTGTTTTTCTCTGGCTCTCCTGTCTCAACAGGGAACCTGAGAATGCAGCCGGTGATTCAGCCAGATGACCATAGAGCTGGTCAGAGACCAGAGTGGCTCCAAACATCTCTATGGCCTAAGAAACCGGAAGCTACGAGCATTTTATGACTTAGATTTCGCCGGATGTAAACAGCGCCATTGGGAAATTGGGAAAGCATTTTATCACACCGATCTTGGTGTGGTCAGATGCTTTGAGGGCAGAGGAGAGATCTAGGGTCTAATAGACGCCAATTTTTTCAAAAAAAGAGTACCTGTCACTACCTATTGCTATCATAGGGGATATTTACATTCCTTGAGATAACAATAAAAATGATTTTAAAAAAAATGAAAGGAACAGTTTAAAAATAAGATAAAAGCAAAAAAAAAAAAAAAGCACCCCTGTCCCCCCTGCTCTCGCGCTAAGGCGAACGCAAGCGTCGGTCTGGCGTCAAATGTAAACAGCAATTGCACCATGCATGTGAGGTATCACTGCGAAGGTCAGATCGAGGGCAGTAATTTTAGCAGTAGACTTCCTCTGTAAATCTAAAGTGGTAACCTGTAAAGGCTTTTAAAGGCTTTTAAAAATGTATTTAGTTTGTCGCCACTGCACGTTTGTGCGCAATTTTAAAGCATGTCATGTTTGGTATCCATACTCGGCCTAAGATCATCTTTTTTATTTCATCAAACATTTGGGCAATATAGTGTGTTTTAGTGCATTAAAATTTAAAGAAAGTGTGTTTTTTCCCTGACGCTGCCTGGGGCGATGCAGACCTTATCTGACCCTAAAACTTAACTTATATCACCGCTGGGCGATTAGGGGGTTAAACCTTTATAAGGTAATAAACGGCGGGTGCCCTGACACTATAATAAACTAACTAACCAGCATCACCCGTAACAGTTATACGGTGATCACTGGTGAAAGGGTTAACTAGGGGGCAATCAGGGGGTTAAAACCTTTATTAGGTAGTATATGGGGGTCCCTGTCACTATAAAACACTGACGGCGAACCTATATACTTACCTCCCTAACTAGCGTCACCTGTGTCACTAATACAGTGATCAGATAAACGATCGCTTAGTGACACTGGCGACGGGGGGTGATCAAGGGGTTAAAACTTTATTGGGGGTTAAGGGGGTACCCTAGACCTAAAGGGGGCTAACCCTAACTGCCCTACCACTTACAACTGTCACAAACTGACACCAATGCAAAAAAAACTGCTATTGGGCTTCACTGTGACAGGGGGTACAGGGGGGTGATCGGGGGTGAAAAGTGTGCCTAATGTGTTCTACTGTTAGTGTAGTGTTGTGCAACTCACATCGATGTCTTCTCTCCTCGGCACCGGAACGAAAAGACCGGCTTGAGGAGAGATGACATCACTTCCTCTGCCACTGTTTACATTACAGCAGCAGAGGAAGATTTTCATTCGTTGGGAGCGATCAGAAGGGGGTGGCCACGAATTAGTGGCCTCCCCCTCAGCCTGGATCACTCCCCTAACAAAGCCGACCGCCTCGGGCACCGGGGGGAGCGATGCGCCCCCCGCCCACGGGAGGCAGATCATGTACGAGGTACGTGATTTTGCCTGCCCGTGCCATTCTGCCGCAGTATATCTGTGTTAGGCGGTCGGCAAGTGGTTAATAAAGCAATTTATAAAGCTTACTGCACTATGAGGCGCATTTACTTCTATTTCATGGGCCAAATTATGTACATGGATTCAACGTTGTGAAAACAGGGATTGAGTGTGGAGAGTGCTATCCATCCTGCTTCCAGTCTGCTATATTTGCTGGTGTCGGGTCGTTTATGGCGGTTTCAGGTTTCCCTCTTCCATGCAATGCTTATTTGACCCCTGTAATAAGGGTCTAAAGAGGAGGGTAAGAAGCAGTGTGTCTGGGTGCCGGTGGTGGTGATTCTCTTCTATCCGATTTTCTGCTGTACCCTATGGACCTTATCATTAATATTTCCAACTAATGATCAGAAGGGATCTATGGACATTTCTTAGTGCTGCACCTATTCTATATATATTGCAATTATTGTTGTTCACCAATACTGTGCTGGCTGCTCATCCTGTTATTATATTTTTTTAATTCTAGTGTTATCTAGTGCAGCAGGCAACCCATTTTTATTTTTTCTACACTCTGATCCCTCTGCATCACAGCTTGTGCCTCCAGCATACCTCGAGTTTCTGGACATGTGATAAAAAGAAGACTGACATCTTGCCACCCCATCACCCATATGACTGCCCAATTGAACTTTTGCCAGGTGCTGAGCTACCCTTTGGGCACATTATTCCCCTTTCTGAGCTAGAACTATCTTGTCAGGCCATTTGGGTTGTGCAATGCACCAGCAACCTTTCAGAATTTTATAAACAATATTTTCAGGGACTTTTTTGACCTTCTCATGATTGTGTACCTTGACGACATCCTTCTCAACATCCATAGTAGTGCACCGTGAACATGCTAAAAAGGTACTTGGCCATCTAAGTCAGCATGAGGGCAGCCATCAGAAATTGTATACAGCTTTAGGCCTGCCCCCCCCCCCCCGAGCCTTACCACCAACATTCCCCAGAGTCCCACCCGCCGGCCATCCCACCAAATCTGCCCACTAGCCATCCCACCAAATCTGCCCACTAGCCATCCCACCAAGTCCTTCAGTGCCTCAGCCCCTCACACCTGTACGCTCTCAGCCCCCCTAACACCTGTATGCTCTCAGCCCCCTCACACCTGTACGCCCCAGCACCACTAACATGTGTATATATGACATGCATGTACACACAGGCATGTGTACACATACAGAGACATGTACACAAACAGGCATGTATACACACAGAGACATGCACACACTCGTAGGCATATATATATACACACACACACACACAAGACATGTACACACAGAGACAGGTACACACTCACCGGCATGTACACACAGAGACTTGTGCACACAGAGAGAAATGTACACACAGAGAAATGTACACAGTCACACACACAGCCCCCCCTGCACAACAGCCCTTACTTGTAAGGTGGTCCTAGTCCCAGCTCTTGTTTTCACATGCAGAGGAGTGCACATGCAGGAAATGGCCAGAGGTGGCAGCAAAGAGCCTGATGTCAGCTGATGACAGAGCAGCAGCCTGCCAACTCTCACACATACAGGAGAATCCACGGAGCTCCTCTGCAACCACCCCTGCCTTCTCACATCCCTGCCAGTCAGCCGGGCCCATCCAGATGCTGGGGTCCCTTACAAGTGTATGGGCTGTACCACCCTAATGGCGGCCCTGGAGAGCATGGACTGTACGCAAAGGCAGAAAAAGGTGAATTTAACAAAGAAACAATCCAATTCCTGGGACTTATTATTTCTACCTTAGGCATTTCCATGGACCCCTGGAAAGTTAAGTCTATCTTTGAATGACCCTTTCCATCGGACAGAAAGAGCATGCAGAGATTTGCAGGGTTCGCCAACTTCTATCGCAAGTTTATTAAGAATTCCTCTACTATCATCTCCTCCATTACTCAGTTGACAAAGCAAAATACTTGCTTTCAGTGGACACCCTCAGCACAAGCTGCATTTGATCAGTTAAAGACTTTTTTTACCACAGAACTAATCCTGTGACATCCAGACCCTGCATCACCCTACGTCCTCATGGTGGATGTCCCGAAAATGCAGTAGGTGCCATCCTGTCACAGCACAAGAGTGTAAATTCCCTCTTACATCCCATTGCTTTCTTTTCTAAAAAAACTCGGCCCTGTTCCTCTAACCTTTCCTCATAGCTGAGCTCCTCCATGCCTCTTATCAGTTTAGTTGCCCTTCTCTGCACTTTCTCCAGTTCCCCGATATCCTTTGAGAACTGGTGCCTTAACTGAACTGCATATTCCAGATGAGGTTTTACTAATGATTTGTATAGGGGCAAAATGATACGTTGCTCTGTGGAGTCCATACTTCTCCTAATGCAAGAAAGGACTTTGCTCGCTTTGGAAATTGCAGCTTGCCATTGCATGCTATTATTGAGCTTATGATCTACTAAAACCCCCAGATCCTTCTCCACTATGGATTCCCCCAGTTGTACTCCCCCTAGTATGTATGATGCATGCATATTCTTAGCCCCCAAGGGCATAACTTTACATTTATTAACATTAAACCTCATTTGACACTTAGTTGCCCAATTTAGTGCATTGAGGTCGGCTTGTAAATTGGAGACATCCTATAAGGACGTTATTATACTGCAAAGCTTAGTGTCATCTGCAAAGACAGAAATTGTACTTTTTATCCCAGACCCAATATAATTTATAAAAGTATTAAAAAGTAAGGGTCCCAACACTGAATCTTGGGGTACACCACTGATAACCTTAGACCATTCACAGTAAGAATCATTAACCACTACTCTCTGAATTTGGTCTTTTAGCCAGTTTTCTATCCATTTACAAATTGATCTTTCCAAGCCTGTAGACTTTACCTTACACATGAGCCGTGTGTGGGGAACTGTGTCAAACGCTCTTGCAAAATCCAAGTATATCATGTCCACAGCCACCCCTCTGTCCAAGGTTTTACTTACCTCTTCATAAAAAGAAATCAGGTTTGTTTGACAACTTCTGTCTTTCATGAATCCATGCTGTCTGTTGATTAAAATATTTTTTTCAGCAAGAACTCATCTATGTGGTCTTTTATTAAACTCGCCAGTATCTTCCCGACTATAGAAGTAAAACTAACAGGTTTATAGTTACTTGACAAAACTTTGATCCCTTTTAAAATATGGGCACCACATCGGCCCTGCGCCAATCCAGTAGTACCATTCCAGTCATTACCGAGTCCCTAAATATTAGAAACCATGGCATTGAAATGACCGCTCAATTCTTTTAGGATCCACGGGTGGATGCCATCTGGTCCAGGTGCTTTATCCACCTTTATTCTGTCTAAATATTTCTGGGCCATATCACTTTTGAGCCATTGTGGATCATTTGGGGCTGTGTCACTACCATCCCCATTATAGACATGAGCTCCCCCATGCTCATTTGTACACACAGAGCTGAAGAAAGTATTTAATAAATCTGTCTTCTCTTTGCGGGATAGCAGGCGCGTGTACTACACTGCGGGGGTGCCGATGCTCATGACCGGTGGTCGCGATGACTGTGGGCCATGAGTAATCGCGGACACGAGAGGCAGAACAGGGACATATGTGTGTGAACACACACATCCCAGTTCTGTGAGGAGAGAGAGATCATGAGTTCCTACGAGCTGGGAACCACGATCTCTCATCTCCTTTAGTCACTTCCATCCCCCACAGTTAGAACACACACATAGTGAACACAGTTAACCCCTTGATTACCCCCTAGTGTTAACCCCTTCTCTGCCAGTGACATTTACACAGTAATCAGTGCATTTGTATAGCACTGATCGCTGTATAATTGTCAATGGTCCCAAAAATGTGTCAAAAGTGTCCGATATGTCCACCATAATGTTGCAGTCCTGATTAAAAATCACAGATAGTCGCCATTACTAGTAAAAAAAATAATAATAATAAAAATACCATAAATCTATCCCCTATTTTGTAGACGCTATAACTTTTGTGCAAACCAATCAATATATGCTTTTGGCTATTTTTATTACCAAAAATATGTAGAAGAATACATATCGGCCTAAAGTGAGGAACTCTTCTGGGAAGGCTGCCCACAAGGTTTAGGAGTGTGTCTATGGGAATGTTTGACCATTCCTCCAGAAGCGCATTCGTGAGGTTAGACACTGATGTTGGATCAGAAGACCTGGCTCACAGTCTCCTCTCTAATTCATCCCAAAGGTATTCTATTGGGTTGAAGTCAGGACTCTGTGCAGGACAGTCAAGTTCCTTTACCCCGAACTTGCTCATCCATGTTTTTATGGACCTTGCTTTGTGCACTGGTGTGCAGTCATGTTGGAACAGGAAGGGGCCATCCCCAAACTGTTCCCACAAAGTTTGGAGCAAGAAATTGTCCAAAATGTCTTGGCATGCTGATGCCTTAAGAGTTCCCTTCACTGGAACTAAGGGGCCAAGCCCAACCCTCAAAAAAACAACCCCACACCATAATCCCCCCTCCACCAAATGATTTGGGGCAGTGCACAAAGCAAGGTCCATAAAATACATGAATTAGTGAGTTTGGAGTGGAGGAACTTGACTGGCCTGCACCGAGTCCTCATCTCAACCCAATAGAACACCTTTGGGATGAATTAAAACAGAGATGGAGGCCAGAAAAGGCGGTTTTTATTTTTTGCGTTATAAACAAAAAAAGAGTGACAATTTTGAAAAAAAAGCAATATTTTTTACTTTTTGCTATAATAAATATCCCCAAAAACAAATAGAAAAAACACATTTCTTCATCAGTTTAGGCTGATATTTATTCTTCAACATATTTTTGGTAAAAAATTGCAATAACCGTATATTGATTGGTTTATGCAAAAGTTATAGCATCTACAAAATAGGGGACACATTTATGGCATTTTTATTATTATTAATTTTTTTTAACTAATAATGGTGGTGATTAGGGATGAGCCGAACACCCCCCTGTTCGGTTCGCACCAGAACATGCGAACAGGAAAAAAGTTCGTTCAAACACGCGAACACTGTTAAAGTCTATGGGACACGAAGATGAATAATCAAAAGTGCTAATTTTAAAGGCTTATATGCAAGTTATTGTCATAAAAAGTTTTAAAAACGGCCGTTTTTTCAGGAGCAGTGATTTTAATAATGCTTAAAGTCAAACAATAAAAGTGTAACATCCCTTTAAATTTCGTAGCTGGGGGGTGTCTATAGTATGCCTGTAAAGGGGCGCATGTTTCCCATGTTTAGAACAGTCTGACAGCAAAATGAAATTTCGAAGGAAAAAACCCATTTAAAACTACTTGCGGCTATTGCATTGCCGGTCCGACAATACACATAGAAGTTCATTGATAAAAACGGCATGGTAATTCCCCACAGGGGAACCCCGAACCAAAATTTTAAAAAAAATGACGTGCGAGTCCCCCTAAATTCCATACCAGGCCCTTCAGGTCTGGTATGGATTTTAAGAGGAACCCCGCACCAAAAAAAAAAACGGCGTGGGGTCCCCCCCAAAAATCCATACCAGACCCTTATCCGAGCATGCAACCTGGCAGGCTGCAGGAAAAGAGGGGGGGACGAGAGTGCAGCCCCCCCTCCTGAACCATACCAGGCCACATGCCCTCAACATTGGGAGGGTGCTTTTGGGTAGCCCCCCAAAACACCTTGTCCCCATGTTGATGAGGACAAGGGCCTCATCCCCACAACCCTGGCCAGTGGTTGTGGGGGTCTGTGGGCGGGGGGCTTATCAGAATCTGGAAGCCCCCTTTAACAAGGGGACCCCCAGATCCCGGCCCCCCCTGTGTGAAATGGTAAGGGGGTACTTACCCCTACCATTTCACAAAAAAACTGTCAAAAATGTTAAAAATGACAAGAGACAGTTTTTGACAATTATTTTATTTAAATGCTTCTTCTTTCTTCTATCTTCCTTCATCTTCTTCTTCTGGTTCTTCTGGCTCTTCTGGTTCTTCCTCTTCTATCTTCTTCTCCTCGGGCCGCTCTGCACCCATGGCATGGGGGGAGGTTCCCGCTCTTCTCTTCTTCATTTTCTTCTCCAGGCCGCTCCGCACCAATGCTGGCATGGAGGGAGGCTCCCGCTGTGTGACGGCGTCTCCTTGTCTGACGGTTCTTAAATAATGGGGGGGTGGGGCCACCCGGTGACCCCGCCCCCTCTGACGCACAGTGACTTGAAGGGACTTCCCTGTGATGTCACGGGGAAAGCCACAGGGAAGTCCCGTCATGTCCCGTGGTCAGAGGGGGGCAGGGTCACCGGGTGGCCCCGCCCCCTGTTATTTAAGAACCGTCAGTTGAGGAGACGCCGTCACACAGCGGGAGCCTCCCTCCATGCCAGCATGGGTGCAGAGCGGCCCGGAGAAGAAAATGAAGAAGAGAAGAAGAGAAGAAAAGAAGAAGAGAAGAGCGGGAGCCTCCCCCCATGCCATGGGTGCTGAGCCTCCCGAAAAGAAGAAGAAGATAGAACAAGATAGAAGACGCCGCGGAGGAGATGCTGGACGAGAATGCCGGAGGAAGAACCAGAAGAACCAGAAGATGAAGGAAGATAGAAGAAAAAAGAAGCATTTAAATAAAGAAATTGTCAAAAACTGTCTCGTCATTTTTAACATTTTTGACAGTTTTTTAGTGAAATGGTAGGGGTAAGTACCCCCTTACCATTTCACACAGGGGGGACGGGATCTGGGGGTCCCCTTGTTAAAGGGGGCTTCCAGATTCCGATAAGCCCCCCGCCGGCAGACCCCCACAACCACTGGCCAGGGTTGTGGGGATGAGGCCCTTGTCCTCATCAACATGGGGACAAGGTGTTTTGGGGTGCTACCCCAAAGCACCCTCCCAATGTTGAGGGCATGTGGCCTGGTACGGTTCAGGAGAGGGGGGCCACACTCTCGTCCCCCCCTCTTTTCCTGCGGCCTGCCAGGTTGCGTGCTCGGATAAGGGTCAGGTATGGATTTTTGGGGGGACCCCACAGTGTTTTTTTTTTTGGTGCGGGGTTCCCCTTAAAATCCATACCAGACCTGAAGGGTCTTCATTTTCTTCTCCGGGCCGCTCTGCACCCATGCTGGCATGGAGGGAGGCTCCCGCTGTGTGACGGCTTCTCCTTGTCTGACGGTTCTTAAATAACGGGGCGGGGCCACCCGGTGACCCCGCCCCCTGACGCACGGTGACTTGACGGGACTTCCCTGTGATGTCACGGGGAATGCCACAGGGAAGTCCCGTCATGTCCTGTGCGTCAGAGGGGGTAGGGGGCACCGGGTGGCCCAGCCCCCCGTTATTTGAGAACCGTCAGACAAGGAGACGCCGTCACACAGCGGGAGCCTCCCTCCATGCCAGCATGGGTGCGGGGTGGCCCGGAGAAGAAAATGAAGAAGAGAAGAAAAGAAGAAGAGAAGAGTGGGAGCCTCCCCCCATGCCATGGGTGCTGAGCGGCCCGAGGAGAAGAAGATAGACGATGCCGCGGAGGAGATGCTGGACGAGAACGCCGGAGAAAGAACCAGAAAAATGAAGGAAGATAGAAGAAAGAAGAAGCATTTAAATAAAGGTATTGTCAAAAAACTGTCTCTTGTCATTTTTAACATTTTTGACAGTTTTTTAGTGAAATGGTAGAGGTAAGTACCCCCTTACCATTTCACACAGGAGGGGAGGGATCTGGGGGTCCCCTTGTTAAAGGGGGCTTCCAGACCTGAAGGGTCTGGTATGGAATTTAGGGGGAACCCCACGTCATTTTTTTTTAAATTTTGGCCGGGGTTCCCCTTAATATCCATACCAGACATGAAGGGCCTGGTATGGAATTTAGGGGGACTCCCACGTCATTTTTTTTTTTAATTTTGGTTCAGGGTTCCCCTGTGGGGAATTCCCATGCTGTTTTTATCAATGAACTTCTATGTGTATTGTCGGCAATGCAATAGCCGCGAGTAGTTTTAAATGGGTTTTTTCCTTCGAAATGTCATTTTGCTGTCAGACTGTTCTAAACACGGGAAACATGCGCCCCTTTACAGGCATACTATAGACACCCCCAGCTACGAAATTTAAAGGGATATTACACTTTTATTGTTTGACTTTAAGCATTATTAAAATCACTGCTCCTGAAAAATCGGCCGTTTTTAAAACTTTTTTTTGCATTGATCCTTGTCCCCTGGGCAGGACCTGGGTCCCCAAACACTTTTTATGACAATAACTTGCATATAAGCCTTTAAAATTAGCACTTTTGATTTCTCCCATAGACTTTTAAAGGGTGTTCTGCGGCATTCGAATTTGCCGTGAACACCCAAATTGTTCGCTGTTCAGCGAACTTGCGAACAGCCAATGTTCGAGTTGAACCCAACCGGCAATGCAATAGCCGCGAGTAGTTTTAAATGGCTTTTTTCCTTCCAAATGTCATTTTGCTGTCAGACTGTTCTAAACACGGGAAACATGCGCCCCTTTACAGGCATACTATAGACACCCCCCAGCTATGAAATTTAAAGGGATATTACACTTTTATTGTTTGACTTTAAGCATTATTAAAATCACTGCTCCTGAAAAAACGGCCGTTTTTAAAACTTTTTTTTGCATTGATCCATGTCCCCTGGGGCAGGACCCGGGTCCCCAAACACTTTTTATGACAATAACTTGCATATAAGCCTTTAAAATTAGCACTTTTGATTATTCATGTTCGTGTCCCATAGACTTTAACGGTGTTCGCGTGTTCGAACAAACTTTTTTCCTGTTCGCATGTTCTGGTGCGAAACGAACAGGGGGGTGTTCGGCTCATCCCTAATGGTGAGTAACCTCTTTACTTTCGATATGAGACTAGCATGCCACAAAAAATGGAAAAACGGTTGTCAAAAAATCTGATCATGTGTACGAGGCTTAAGACTAGGATGATATTAAAGTTCATGTGCTTGTAAAGGCAGGCGTTCCAATACCTTTGGTAATATAGTGTATGTCTAAACTACATAAATCAAATAATAATAATGGAGATATATTTCATCTCCTGTTTGTCTCTATATATCACCAATATCAGACAGTTCTCTAAAGCTTTATATAAAAATGTAAAAAAATGAAATATCTGCACTAAAAAACATTAAAAACTTTGTGAAAATCTAACGAATGAAAACCAGCCGCCAGCAGGAAGTCTGATATAGAAGTACAAATAGTATAATATAATCCTATGTATAGAGCCCTACACTTAGTGATAAAATGTGTGATGAAACAAATGAGAAATCTGAAACCTACAATGTGTCCGAATACCAACACTTCTAATGTAGAAGTGATAACTCCAACACCAATAGTGATCAATAATAAAAATTAGATACACTTTCATACATGTGAGGAAGGGCAGATCTCCTCCAACCTATTCACAGCTACTTCAGTCTATATAACATATAATGTGCAAAAATACAATATCACCCGAGGTATCCAGACAATGGCTGCAATCACATTACATAGAAAAGAAAAAGCCTCCATGTCACTGCCTGGACTCCATCATACATGGCTGCAGTCCGGAGCGGTGTGTGCTCTGAGTTCTGTGTATACTCGTGTATATGATGGAAGTGTACAATCTATGATTTTATATATATTTAAGTATTATGTACTATGGAGGCTTTTTTTTTCTATGTAATGTGATTGCGGCCATAGTCTGGATACCTCGGGTGATATTGGAGATACTCCCTGGAGGTCTGACATTCCGTGGCACAGTCTGTTCTCATCGGAAGCCGGCTTGAGCGGAGTGGCGCTGCTGGAAGGATATAAACAAGTGTGTCTGGACTTGCTTGTGGGGACAAACCTTTTGGTAAGTGACCTATTTGCTCACTGGTATGGGGGAGGTTGATCAAAGTTGCTGCAAAGAGGTGGAAGTTGATCAGCATTGATTTAATCCATCTGGATGAATCTGTGGTATTTGTTAGACCCCTTTCACATTGAGGCAGTTTTCAGGCATTTTAGAACTAGAAATGGCGCCTGAAAACTGCCTCCCATTTATTTACATGAGTGCTTTCACACTCGGGCGGCGCGCTTGGTTAGACGTTAGAAAAAGTCCTGCAAGCAGCATCTTTGGGGCGGGTTATGAGCGCTATAAAAAGTGCTCCCAAAACACCCCTACCCATTGAAATGAATGGGAAGCACTTCCAAAGCACTTTGAAAGCGCCGCAAAACGGGATTTTTTTCTTTTTTTTTTAAGGTCCAGTTGTCACTGGCCCACTAGTGCATGAAAAGCGCAGCTAAAACACCACTAAAGCACCGCAAAAATGACCAGTGCTTTAGCGCTTTTTTAGCGGTGCTGCAGTTTGAAAGGGGTCTTATTGCACAAGTCACTGTATGGTGATTGGAGATGGAAGTAGTGGTGAATGGGTTGTAGGAAATCCGCTTTTTCACATTTATGAACTTTCTCTTGATGTTTGCAATTTTTTAAGATAACTTTGTTGCTCTTCATGTTTATGTATTTTTGTACATTATATGTTATATAGATTGAAGTAGCTGTTAATAGGTTACATGAGATCTGCCCTTCCTCACATGTATGAAAGTCTAGTATAATATGGAAGACTGCAGCACTAGTATATAACATTCACACAATATAAATGTGAAAATATAACAATAAAAGTGAGACTCATCACATAACTCCCTATAAGTTTATATATAACAATGATATGGAGAGCATTTCACTGATAACTAATGAAGAGAATTTATAATCAGCATATATAAAATTAGTGCAGCAATATTAGTACAAATTTTCAAAAAAAGTCCAAATAAAGAACGATCATAATAAAATCTTTTCCACACCATAAGATCAAATCCTCCACCATGAGGCGCAAAGGAAACCCCAGTACAATGGTGTCACTTTTAGTCAATGAAGTTTCCACAACATGAGTGAGACTTCTGTGACCATCAAAGTGAATCCCTACAACTGAATCCAAGACTTAGCAGAAGGTTGGAGGTGAAAGCCTAGAGGTCAGTGTGAGTGTGTATGGTCCAATCCCCATACAGGAATAATGAATGAATCCCACCACCTCATCCACTTCTCATGTCACATTTAGTAATTGGGATCCACAAAAAGAGAATTCCTCCAATAGTGTAGATGATCGATCGTGTTTTTTTTTTAAAGTGATCGAATATTAATGATTGCAATAAAGAGAAATGAGTTCCATTCATGTAAAGAATACCGTATATACTCGAGTATAAGTCAAATTTTTCAGCTCATTTTTTTGTGCTGAAAGTGCCCCCCTCGACTTATACTCGAGTCAAGCACTTTTCTGCAGCAAAAAATTTCATTTTCCGAACCTATTTTGGGGCCCCGTATCTCAGGGCCACTTGGTGCTAGAAACCCCAAATTTGGTGTGCAAACCCAGTGGAACTGGTGCCATAACATATCCAAAGCTGGGGTTCCTAGCACTAAGTGGCCCTGAGATACGGGGCCCCAAAACTGGTTTGGAAAATGTCATTCTCTGCTGCAGAAAAGTGCTTGACATTTTCTGAACTGATTTTTGGGACCCTGTATCTCGGGGCCACTTAGTGCTAGAAACCCCAGCTTTGGAAATTTTATGGTGCTCGTTCCACTGGGTTTGCACACCATTTTGGGGCTCTTAGCACTAAGTGGCCCCGAGATACGGGGCCCCAAATTCGGTAAACTGTGTCTATCTGCAGCAATGTCATTTTGGGGCCCTTTGGGTTCAGAGATCCCAAATTTTGGCTGCAGCTAGGGGGCATCTAGGAACCCTTAACTACCGAGTTTGAAGTTCAGGGGACCTATGGCTGCAAATGGGCACAGTGAGGCATGCAAATGGGCACAGTGATGCTGCAAATGGGCATTGTTGACCCTCTTTTCCACCTACAGTAGCTGTGCATTTCTCACCCTCGTCTTATACTCGGGTAAATAAGTTTTTCCCATTTTTTTGTGGTAAATTAGGGCCTCGACTTATACTCGGAACGACTTATACTCGAGTATCTACGGTAGTTACATTCATTCCTGGGGGAGAAATTCATTTTCTTCTGGTAACATTCTTCTCTTCTTCTACAGTTTGGAAGATAATCGCCTGACAGACAGTTCCTGCCCCCACCTAGCATCTGGAATAAGAAATAACCAGACACTGAGGACACTGATCCTGTCTGGGAACAATCTGGAGGGTCCTCATTTCATGGATCTGATGGAAGCTCTGACAACAAGCCGGATAGAGGAATTACAGTGAGTATAACAGGACTGACTGAGACAATAATATTCTGGGACAGTTTTATTTCTAAACCACATAAATAATATAGAAATATGAGAATGTCATCAAATTCCATCTTTAGGCTCAATAAGGCTCCATGCACACTGGGCTTAAAAAAATACCGGTTCCCTTGGCAGAAAAAACTTTCATATAGAAACTTTATTGTACAAAGTTTAGACAAGTTTAGGAGAGTTTTGCAATTTTTCTGGCAGAAAACTCCAATCAGAAACGCGAACCAGAAGAGTTTTTTTTTACCTGCCTCTAAACGTTGAGCTCAAAATATGCCTGTAATCGTCCCAATGTGTATGGAGACATAGGATAACATTATGCTGTTTCTACAGGCAGAATACAAAACTCCTGTAGTAGTAGCGATTTTTAAGCCAGTGTGCATGGAGCCTAAATATTCAATACTGGACTGTTACACTATATTACCAAAAGTATTGGGACGCCTGCCTTTACGCACACATGAAATTGAATGGCATCCCAGTCTAGTCTGTAGGGTTCAATATTGAATTTGCCCACCCTTTGCAGCTATAACAGGTTCAACTCTTCTGGGAAAGCTGTCCATAAGGTTTAGGAGTGTGTCTATGGGAATGTTTGACCATTCCTCCAGAAGCGCATTTGTGAGGTCAGGCACTGATGTTGGATGAGAAGGCCTGGCTCTCACAGTCTCCGCTCTAATTCATCCCAAATGTGTTTGATCGGATTGAGGTCAGGACTCTGTGCAGGCCAGTCAAGTTCCTTCACCCCAAACTCACTCATCCATGTCTTTATGCACCTTGCTTTGTGCACTGGTGCGCAGTCATGTTGGAACAGAAATTGGCCATCTCCAAACTGTTCCCACAAAGTTTGGAGCATGAATATGTCCAAAATGTCTTGGTATGCTGACGCCTTAAGGAGTTCCTTTCACTGGAACTAAGGAGCAGAGCACAACCCTCAAAAAACAACCCCACACCATAATTCCCCCTCCACCAAATGATTTGGGGCAGTGCACAAAGCAAGGTCCATAAAGACATGGATGAGCGAGTTTGGGGTGGAAGAACTTGACTGGCCTACACAGAGTCCTGATCTCAACCCGACAGAACACCTTTGGCATGAATTAGAGCAGAGATGGAGGCCAGACGAGGCATTTTTATTTTTTGCGCTATAAACAAAAAAAGAGCGACAATTTTGAAAAAAAAAACAATATTTTTTACTTTTTGCTATAATAAATATCCTCAAAAACACAAAAAAAAACACATTCCTTCATCAGTTTAGGCCGATATTTATTCTTCTACATATTTTTGGTAAAAAATAGCAATAAGCGTATATTGATTGGTTTGCTCAAAAGTTATAGCGTCTACAAAATAGGGGATATATTTATTGCATTTTTATTATGCATTATTTTTAATAGTAATGGCACCACAAAAACACAATAGAACACCTTTGGGATCAATTAGAGTGGAGACTGCGAGCCAGGCCTTCTCATCTAACATCAGTGCCTGACCTCACAATTGTGCTTCTGGAAGAATGGTCAAACATTCCCATAGACACACTCCTAAACCTTGTGGGCAGTCTTCCCAGAAGAGATGAAGCTGTTATAGCTGCAAAGGGTGGGCCAACTCAATATTGAACCCTACGGACTAAAGGCCCATACACACGATACGACAATCTGAAGTAAAATTTAATCCGGACGAATATTCTGCCAATTTTTGGATAGGTAGTCTGGTGCTTTTTATAGCCAATTCTGATTTTTCTTCCAACAAAATCTGGATGTGCAGACTATAAAATTTTTATCGTACGTGAACTCAACGTCTGATTTTTGTTTAATAAGTACGGTTTTTGTCCGAAAAAAAAATCGTAAGAGGAAGACTACGCATGCTCAGAAATGAAAGAATACATACAAAACTATTCAACACATTATGTCACTTCTGAAGTTGTATTCTGTCAGACGAGAATTTTTGTATAGTGAGTAACCTCTTCACTTTTGATATGAGACTAGCATGCCACAAAAATGGATGAACAGTCATCCGACAATCTGATCGTGTGTATGGAGGCTTAAGACTTAGACGCCATTAAAGTTTATGTGCTTGTAAAGGCAGGTGTCCCAATACTTTTGGTAATATAGTGTATGTCTAAACTTTATAAAGCAAATAATAATAATGAATATATATTTCATCTCCTGGTTGTTTCTATATATCACCAATATCAGACAGTTCTCTAAAGATTGATATAAAAATGTAAAAAATGAAATATCTGCACTAAAAAATATGAAAAAGAAAAAACATGAACAACTTTGTGAAAATCTAATGAATGAAAACCAGCCACCAGCAGGAAGTCTGATATAGAAGTACAAACAGTATAATGTAATTCTATGTATAGAGCCCTACACTTAGTGATAAAATGTGTGATGAGACAAATGAGAAATCTGCAACCTACAATGTGTCCAAAATACCAACACTTCTAATGTAGATGTGATAACTCCACCAATAGTGATCAATAATAAAAATTAAATTCACTTTCATACATGTGAGGAAGGGCAGATCTCCTCCAACCTATTCACAGCTACTTCAGTCTGTATAACATAATGTGCAAAAATACAATATCACCCGAGGTATCCAGACAAATGGCCGCAATCACATTACATAGAAAAGAAAAAGCCTCCATGTCACTGCCTGGACTCCTTCATACATGGCTGCAGTCCGGAGCGGTGTGTGGTCTGAGTTCTGTGTATACTCGTGTATATGATGGAAGTGTACAATCTGTGATTCTATATATATTTAAGGATTATGCACTATGGAGGCTTTTTCTTTTCTATGTAATGTGATTGCGACCATTGTCTGGATACCTCGGGTGATATTGGAGATACTACCTGGAGGTCTGACATTCCGTGGCACAGTCTGTTCTCATCAGGAGCCGGCTTGAGCAGAGTGGTGCTGCTGGAAGGATATAAACAAGCATGTCTGGGGCTTGCTTGTGGTGACAAACCTTTTGATAAGTGACCTGTTTGCTCACTGATGTGATGCAAAGAGGTGGCAGATGATGAGCATTGATTTAATCCATCTGGATGAATCTCTGGTATTTCTGTTAGACCCCTTTCACACTGAGGCAGTTTTCAGGTGTTTTAGCACTAGAAATAGCGCCTGAAAACTGCCTCACATTCATTTGTATGAGTGCTTTCACACCCGGGCGGTGCACTTGTGGGACATTAGAAAAAGTCCTGCAAGCAGCATCTTTGGGGCAGGTTATGAGCATTATAATTAGCGCTCCCAAAATGGCCCTACCCATTGAAATGAATTGGCAGCACTTCCAAAGCGATTTGAAAGTGCCGCAAAACTGGTCTTTTAAAAAAAAATTTTAAGGTCCCGTTGTCACTGGCCCACTAGTGCACAAAAAGCGCTGCTAAAGCACCGCAAAATGACCAGTGCTTTAACGCTGTTTTAGCGGCTCTGCAGTGTGAAAGGGGTCTTACTGCACAAGTCACTGTATGGTGATTGGAGATGGAAGTAGTGGTGAATGGGCTGTAGGAAATCCGCTTTTTCATATTTATGAACTTTCTCTTGATGTTTGTAATTTTATAAAATAACTTTGTTGCTCTCTTCATGTTTATTTATTTGTTGCACATCATATGGTATATAGATTGAAGTAGCTGTGAATAGGTTGGAGGAAAGTTCATTTTTTAAGTGAATGGAATTGTTATATCTGATCATTATTGGTGGAGTTAGCACATCTAGTATAATATGGAAGACTGCAGCACTAGTATATAACATTCACACAATATAAATGTGAAAATGTAACAATACAAGTGAGACTCCTCAACACAAAAAACTCCCTATAAGTATATATATAACAATGGTATGGAGACTATTTCACTGATAACTAAAGAGAATTTATAATCAGCATATATAAAATTAGCGCAGCAATATTAGTACAAATTTTCAAAAAAGGTCCACATAAAGAACGGTAAAAATAAAATCTTCTCCACACCATAAGATCAAATCCTCCACCATGATGTTCAAAGGAAATCCAAAAGTACAATAGTGTCACTTTTAGTCAAAGAAGTTTCCACAACATAAGTGAGACTTCTGTGACCAAAGTGAATCCCCACAACTGAATCCAAGACTTAGAAGAAGGTTGGAGGTGAAAGCCTAGAGGTCAGTGTAAGTGAGTATGGTCCAATCCCCATACAGAAATAACAAATGGATCACACCACCTCATCCACTTCTCATGTCACATTTACCAATTGGGATCCACAAAAAGAGAAATCCTCCAATAGTGTAGATGATCGATTGTGTTTTATAAAGTGATCTAATATAAATGATTCCAAAAAAGAGAAATGAGTTCCACTCATGTAGAGAATAGTTACATTCATTCCTGGGGGAGAAATTAATTTTCTTCTGGTAACATTCTTCTCTTATTCTACAGATTGTCCTATAATCACCTGACAGACAGTTCCTGCTCCCAACTGGCATCTGGAATTAGAAATAACCAGACACTTAGGACACTGAACCTGTCTCGGAACAATCTGGAGGGTCCTCATTTCAGGGATCTGATGGAAGCTCTGACAACAAGCCGGATAGAGGAATTACGGTGAGTATAACAGGACTGACTGAGACAATAATATTCTGGGGCAGTTTTATATCTAAACCACATAAATAACATAGAAATATGAGAATGTCATCAAATTCCATCTTTTGACTCCACAAGGCTCCATGCACACTGGGCGTAAAATATGCTAGTTCCCCTGGCAGAAAAAAAACGTTCATATAGAGAGTTTATTGTACAAAGTTTAGAAGAGTTTAGGAGAGTTTTGCATTTTTTCTGCCAGAAAGCTCCAATCAGAAACACAAACCAGAAGAGTTTTTTTTCCCTGCCTCTTAACGTTGAGCTCAAAATAGAGTGGGGCAAAAAAGTATTTAGTCAGCCACCAAGTGCAAGTTCAAGTTCTCCCACTTAAAAAGATGAGAGGCCTGTAATTGCCATCATAGGTATATCCAGACAATCACATTGTCTGACTTTTGAAAGAATTTATTTGCAAATTATGGTGGAAAATGAGTATTACAAACTCAAGATTTCAAACAAGCAAGATTTCTGGCTCTCACAGATCTGTTTCTTCTTCTTTAAGAGGCTCCTCTGTTCTCCACTCATTACCTGTATTAATGGCACCTGTTTGAACTTGTCAGTATAAAAGACACCTGTCCACAACCTCAAACAGTCACACTCCAAACTCCACTGTGGTGAAGACCAAAGAGCTGTCGAAGGACCCCAGAAACAAAATTGTAGACCTGCACCAGGCTGGGAAGATTGAATCTGCAATAGGCAAGCAGCTTGGTGTGAATAAATCAATTGTGGGAGCAATAATTAGACTATGGAAGACATACAAGACCACTGATAATCTCCCTCGATCTGGGGCTCCATGCAAGATCAAAATGATCACAAGAACGGTGAGCAAAAATCCCAGAACCACATGGCGGGACCTAGTGAATGACCTGCAGAGACCTGGTACCAACGTAACAAAGGCTACCATCAGTAACAACCTACGCTGCCAGGGACTCAGATCCTGCAGTGCCAGACGTGTCCCCCTGCTTTAGCCAGTACATGTCTGGGCCCGTCTGAGGTTTGCTAGAGAGCATTTGGATTATCCAGAAGAGGATTGGGAGAATGTCATATGGTCAGATGAAACCAAAGTAGAACTGTTTGCTAGAAACACAACTTGTCATGTTTGGAGGAGAGAGAATGCTGAGTTGCAACCAAAGAACACCATACCTACTGTGAAGCATGGGGGTGGCAACATCATGCTTTGGGTCTGTTTCTCCGCAAAGGGAACAGGACGACTGATCCGTGTACATGAAAGAATGAATGGGGCCATGTATCATGAGATTTTGAGTGCAAACCTCCTCCCATCAACAAGGGCATTGAACATGAAACGTGTCTGGGTCTTTCAGCATGACAATGATCCCAAACACACCACCCGGGCAATGAAGGAGTGGCTTCATAAGAAGCATTTCAAGGTCCTGGAGTGGCCTAGCCAGTCTCCCGATCTCAACCCCACAGAAAACCTTTGGAGGGAGTTGAAAGTCTGTGTTGCCCAGCGACAGCCCCAAAACATCACTGCTCTAGAGGGGATCTGCATGGAGGAATGGGCCAACATACCAGCAATAGTGTGTGACAACCTTGTGAAGACTTACAGAAAATGTTTGACCTCTGTCATTACCAACAAAGGATATATAACAAAGTATTGAGATGAACTTTTGATATTGACCAAATACTTATTTTCCTCCATAATTTGCAAATAAATTCTTTCAAAAGTCAGACAATGTGATTGTCTGGATTTGTTGCCACATTTTGTCTCCCATAGTTGAAGTATACCTATGATAACAATTACAGGCCTCTCTCATCTTTTTAAGTGGGAGAACTTGCACAATTGGTGGCTGACTAAATACTTTGATGCCCCACTGTATGCCTGTAATCATCTCAATGTGTATGGAGACATAGAATATGGAGCTGCTTCTACAGGCAGAACACAAAACTCCTGTAGTAGCAGCAATTTTAAAACCAGTCTGCATGGAGCCTAAATATTTAATCCTGGACTGCTACACTATATTACCAAAAGTATTGTGATGCCTGCCTTTACACACATGAACTTTATCCACATTAAGACCGGGCCTATTCTTCAAACTTGTTGTTTACAAGTTAAAATCAGTTTTTGTTTGCTAGAAAACGATATACATAATGTTTTGGGGTTCTAACACCCTAGAGAATCAAATGGCGGTCGTTGCAATACTTTCTGTCACACCGTATTTGTGCAGCGGTCTTACAAGCGCACTTTTTTGGAAAAAATACACTTTTTTGAATTAAAAAAAATTATAACAGTAAAGTTAACCCAATTTTTTTTACATTGTGAAAGATGATGTTACGCTGAGTAAATTGATACCCAACATGTTACGCTTCAAAATGCGCCCGCTCCTGGAATAGTGACAAACTTTTATCCTTTAAAATCTCCATATGCAACATTTAAAAAATTCTACAGGTTGCATGTTTTGAGCTACAGAGAAGGTGTAATACTAGAATTATTGCTCTCACTCTAATGATCATAGTGATACCTCACATGTGTGGTTTGAACACCGTTTTCATAAGCAGGTGCTACTCACGTATGCATTCGCCTCTGCACGCAAGCTCAGCGGGATAGGGCACATTAAAAACATTTTTATTTATTTTTTCTTATTTATTTACTGTTATTCTTACCTCCACTGTGCAGTTTGTTTTGCACAGAGTGGCCCCAATTCACCTCTTCTAGGGGCCCCCAGCGGCACTATAAGCTCCTCCCTGCATAGGCAAACTCCCTAGGAGAAGCGCTCTCCCTGGGGGCTACCATGTGGGCGCTCTCCCGAGTCCAGCTTTTGCATCCATAGACACAGAATGCCAGCCAATGGCTGTGCTGCTATCAATCTATCCAATCAATAGCCGAGACAATGGGCAGAGGGTTAGGATGCGTCTCCGCCATGGGAACAAATGGCTCAGGTGAGTAAAACGGGGGGCTGGTCAGTGTCAGAAGTTTTTTCACCTTAATGCATAGGATGGGGGTCCATTTAATGGCATCCCAGTCTTAGTCTGTAGGGTTAAATATTTAAATGACCCACCCTTTGCTGCTATAATGGCTTCACATCCTCTGGGAAGGCTGTCCACAAGGTTTAGGAGTGTGTCTATGGGAATGTTTGACCATTCTTCCAGAACCACAATTGTGAGGTCAGGCACTGATGTTGGATGAGAAGGCCTAGCTCACAGTCTCTGCTCTAATTTATCCCAAAGGTGTTCTATTGGGTTGAGGTCAGGACTCTGTGCAGGCCAGTCAAGTTCCTCCACCTCAAACTCACTCATCCATGTCTTTATGGACCTTGCTTTGTGCACTGTCATGTTGGAACAGGAAGGGGTCCTCCCTAAACTGTTCCCACAAAGTTGGGAGCATAAAATTGTCCAACATGTCTTTATATGCTGATGCCTTAAGAGTTCCCTTCACTGGAACTAATGGGCCAAACTAAACCCTTAAAAAACAACCCTACCCCATAATCCCCCCTCCCCCACACCATAATCCCCCCTCCACCAAATGATTTGGACCAGTGCATAAAGCAAGGTCCATAAAGACATGGATGAGGAACTTGACTGGCCTACACAGAATTCTGACTTCAACCTGAAAGAACACCTTTGGGATAAATTAGAACGGAGACTGTGAGCCAGGCCTTCTCTTCCAACATCAGTGTCCAACCTCACATATGTGCTTCTGGAAGAATGGTCAAATATTCCCATAGACACACTCCTAAACCTTGTGGACAGCCTTCCCAGATAAGATGAAGCTGTCCCCAAACACTTTTTATGACAATAACTTGCATATAAGCCTTTAAAATTAGCACTTTTGATTATTCATGTTCGTGTCCCATAGACTTTGACGGTGTTCGCGTGTTTGAGCGAACTTTTTTCCTGTTCGCATGTTCTGGTGCGAACCGAACAGGGGGGTGTTCGGCTCATCCCTACTGTCCACTATACTACACTATACTGACCACCATACTACACTATACTGACCATCATACTACACTGAACACTATACTACACTGTCCACTATACTACACTGACCACCATACAACACTGACCACTATACTATACTATACTGACCACCATACTACACTGTCCACTATACTGACCACCATACTACACTGACCACTATACTACACTACACTGACCACTATACTACACTGACCACCATACTACACTGTCCACTATACTACACTGACCACTATACTACACTGACCACCATACTACACTGACCACCATACTACACTGACATCACGGGACACAGAGCCACAGTAATTACTGATGGGTTATATAGGGTATCACTGGTGATTGGACACTGGCACACCCTATCAGGAAGTTAAACCCCCTATTTTTTCGCCAGTGTCTCAGGTTTTTTCGCCAGTGTCTTAGGTGATGGACGTGTAAAGATGTCCTGTGCTGAGCTCCAAAGGGAATATCCTATATCCTATACTGGGGCAAGCCAGGCAGACCGGATCCAATCAAAGTGTCCTTTCTAGGCCGAATTGGATGGTACCCGGGCCTCGTGTCCGAAGAAATGAGGTTTTACCTGTAACGCTTCTCTTTTTAGAGAGCTGGACCCCACAGATGAGAAAATGGTTTTAAACCTCCTAATTTCTGGCCAGGTGCTTTACAGGCCCAGAACTGCAGGATCCCCCTATTCATAGGGGGCCCCAGTCTGACGATTTTTTCAAACGGAGCCCACCGTGAGAGGTGAAGATTGGGTCTGTGTAAACTGAACCCTGCGGCTGTATAAGGTAAGAGGAGATCCCACAGAATTTTTTAATTCTAGTAGGTTTCTCCTTTAAGGTAAATACATGCTATGCCTATTGTGACCACCGGGGGCTGCCAAGAGCACAAACCTTCACATGCTAACATCTGTCTCAGTGTTCATGCTGCAAGCTTCAGCGTCTCAAGCCGGCTCCAAGGTAGGATGGATGGGGGGATTTCTCATGTTTGAATGTTCCCCCCCAGGCTAGAGGGAGGCCACAGGGGTCTAGAAAGAGGTTATACCGCTCGGGCACCGCTGCCTCGGCCGCCATTACCGACCATTGCCATTTTTAGGCAGGCTTCACTACCAGCTTCTCTCCCTCCTCCCCCTCCCCCAGCCTTCCTCCATAGCAGTGGCGTAGCGTGGGTTGTCAGCACCCAGGGCAAGGCAAGTAATTTGTGCCCCCCCTAACCTGCGGACTTTTAGCTATCCCTGAGTCCCTTCAAATACAATAGTACTGACCTACCTGATTCCTATACTGACCACTACACTACATTGTCCACTACACTGACCACTATACTGTACTGTCCACTATATTACACTTACCACTACACTGACCGCTACACTGTCCACTATACTGACCACCATACTACACTGTCCACTATACTGACCACCATACTGACCACCATACTACACTACACTGTCCACTATACTACACTGTCCACTATACTACATTACACTGACCACTATACTACACTACACTTGACCACCATACTACACTGACCACTATACTACACTATACTGACCACCATACTACACTACACTGTCCCCTATACTACACCATACTGACCACTATACTACACTGTCCACTAGGGATGAGCTTCGAGTTCGAGTCAAACTCATGTTCGACTCGAACATTGGCTGTTCGCAAGTTCGCCGAACAGCGAACAATTTGGAGTGTTCGCGGCAAATTCGAATGCCGCGAAACACCCTTTAAAAGTCTATGGTAGAAATCAAAAGTGCTAATTTTAAAGGCTTATATGCAAGTTATTGTCATAAAAAGTGTTTGGGGACCTGGGTCCTGCCCCAGGGGACATGGATCAATGCAAAAAAAGTTTTAAAAACGGACATTTTTCAGGAGCAGTGATTTTAATAATGCTTAAAGTCAAACAATAAAAGTGTAATATCCCTTTAAATTTCGTACCTGGGGGATGTCTATAGTATGCCTGTAAAGGGGCGCATGTTTCCCGTGTTTAGAACAGTCTGACAGCAAAATGACATTTCGAAGGAAAAAAAGCCATTTAAAACTACCCGCGGCTATTGCATTGCTGACAATACACATAGAAGTTCATTGATAAAAACGGCATGGGAATTCCCCACAGGGCAACCCAGAACCAAAATAAAAAAAAAAAATGATGTGGGAGACCCCCTAAATTCCATACAAGGCCCTTCAGGTCTGGTATGGATATTAAGGGGAACCCCGGCCAAAATTAAAAAAAAAAATGACGTGGGGTTCCCCCTAAATTCCATACCAGACCCTTCAGGTGTGTGTGACGGCGTCTCTTCGCCTGACGGCTCTTAAATAACGGGGGGCGGGGCCACAGCGGGAGCCTCCCTTCATGCCAGCATGGGTGCGGAGCGGCCCAGAGAAGAAAATGAAGAAGAGAAGCAGGAAGAAAAGAGGATGAAGAAGAAGATGAAGAGAAGAGCGGGAGCCTCCCCTTATGCCATGGGTGCGGAGCAGCCCGAGGAGAAGAAGATAGAAGACGCCGTGGAGGAGATGCTGGACGAGAACGCCGGAGGAAGAACCAGAAGAACCAGAAGAAGATGAAGGGAGAAAGAAGAAGCATTCAAATAAAGGAATTGTCAAAAACTGTCTCTTGTCATTTTTAACATTTATGACAGTATTTTAGTGAAATGGTAGGGGTAAGTACCCCCTTACCATTTCACACAGGGGGGGGGGCGGGATCTGGGGGTCCCCTTGTTAAAGGGGGCTTCCAGATTCCGATAAGCCCCCCGCCCGCAGACCCCCACAACCACCGGCCAGGGTTGTGATCATGAGGCCCTTGTCCTCATCAACATGGGGACAAGGTGTTTTGGGGGGCTACCCCAAAGCACCCTCCCAATGTTGAGGGCATGTGGCCTGGTATGGTTCAGGAGGGGGGGCGCACTCTCGTCCCCCCCTCTTTTCCTGTGGCCTGCCAGGTTGCGTGCTCGGATAAGGGTCTGGTATGGATTTTTGGGGGGACCCCACGCCGTTTTTTTTTTTTTTTGGTGCGGGGTTCCCCTTAAAATCCATACCAGACCTAAAGGGCCTGGTATGGAATTTAGGGGGACTCCCACGTCATTTTTTTTAAAATTTTGGTTCGGGGTTTCCCTGTGGGGAATTCCCATGCCGTTTTTATCAATGAACTTCTATGTGTATTGTCGGCAATGCAATAGCCGCGGGTAGTTTTAAATGGCTTTTTTTCCTTTGAAATGTAATTTTGCTGTCAGACTGTTCTAAACACAGGGAACATGCGCCCCTTTACAGGCATACTATAGACACCCCCCAGCTACGAAATTTAAAGGGATATTACACTTTTAATTTTTGACTTTAAGCATTATTAAAATCACTGCTCCTGAAAAAACGGCCGTTTTTAAAACTTTTTTTTGCATTGATCCATGTCCCCTGGGGCAGGACCCAGGTCCCCAAACACTTTTTATGACAATAACTTGCATATAAGCCTTTAAAATTAGCACTTTTGATTATTCATGTTCGTGTCCCATAGACTTTGACGGTGTTCGCGTGTTTGAGCGAACTTTTTTCCTGTTCGCATGTTCTGGTGCGAACCGAACAGGGGGGTGTTCGGCTCATCCCTACTGTCCACTATACTACACTATACTGACCACCATACTACACTATACTGACCATCATACTACACTGAACACTATACTACACTGTCCACTATACTACACTGACCACCATACAACACTGACCACTATACTACACTATACTGACCACCATACTACACTGTCCACTATACTGACCACCATACTACACTGACCACTATACTACACTACACTGACCACTATACTACACTGACCACCATACTACACTGTCCACTATACTACACTGACCACTATACTACACTGACCACCATACTACACTGACCACCATACTACACTGACCACCATACTACACTGTCCACTATACTACACTGTCCACTATACTACACTGTCCACTATACTACACTGACCACTATACTACACTGACCACCATATTACACTGTCCACTATACTATACTGACCCCTATACTACACTGTCCACTATACTATACTGTCCACTACACTAACCACTGCACTGTCCACTATACTACACTACACTGACCACCATACTACACTGTGCACTATACTACACTGACCACTATACTACACTGTCCACTATACTGTAGTGTCCACTATACTGTACTGTCCACTACACTAACCACTACACTGTCCACTATACTACACTATACTGACCACCATACTACACTGTCCACTATACTACACTACACTGACCACCATACTACACTGACCACTATACTACACTGACCACCATACTACACTGTCCACTATACTACACTATACTGTCCACTATACTGTCCACTATACTATACTGTCCACTACACTAACCACTACACTACACTGTCCACTATACTGACCACCATACTACACTGACCACTATACTACACTGTCCACTATACTATACTGTCCACTACACTGTCCATTATACTACTCTACTATGACCACCATACTACACTGTCCACTATACTACACTGACCACCATACTACACTGACCACTACACTACACTGACCACTACACTACACTGACCACTACACTACACTATACTAACCAGTATACTATACTACACTAACCACTATACTACACTACACTGTCCACTACACTAACCACCATACTAACCACTATACTACACTACACTGACCTCCATACTAAACTACACTATACTGACCACTATGCTAACCACTATACTATACTACACTAACCACTATACTGACCACTATACTACACTATACTGTCCACTACACTGCCCCCCATAGTGACCACTACACTGACCTCCATACTATACTACACTATACTGTCCTGCCTACAGTCTCTCTCGCGCCCCCCCCGCCAGTAACAAGACTCTCACTCACCTTCTTATCCTGGCTGCATCAATCCGGAGGAGGAGAACACAGCGGCGGCTCACATTCTTCTCTCTCCTGCGCTCTGCTTGCTGCCATGTTCAGTGTCCAGTGCCCTGTGATTGGGCGTATGGGGGGTCATGTGTGGAGGCGGGACTTCAGGAGCGATCAAGGACAGGCCAGCCCTATGCCTCACATGACCCCCATACACCCAATCACAGGGTGCCGGACATTTAACATGACGGCCGGAGCCCGGGAACACAGAATTAGAAATTAGGAGGAGGCAGCCAGTGACACATACTGGCGCCCCCTAAATATCGTGCCCGGGGCCACGGCACCCCCTGCACCCCCACGCTACGCCACTGCTCCATAGTATTTCAGGAGAGTCAGCCAGCGCGGGAAGCGCTCGTTTCGAAATTCGAGGGGGGGGGCGGGACGTTAGCACAGGTGCTTAGACTCCCACTCAGGCCAGCTGCAGGCTATTAAGGCACTCTGTACAGGTGCACACAGCCTTTGGAGAGACACAGAGCTGACAGGTCGCATGTAAGGTGGGACACAGGCATTCTCCTAGGCAGCATTTACTGAAGTAACACCAGACTGAGCATTGGGTAGCAAGGCTTTTAGCCAGACTACATCGCTCAGCAGTCAGTGTTCATTTGTATACCTCACACCTTGTTGCTTTGCACTATGGGTAGAAGAGGTTCAAGCACCCCAAGAACCAGAGACACTAGGGGATCTCGTTCAGGTTCTGAGGGCCCCTTGTCTGCAGCATCCTCCCCTCTTGAAGGGCCAGGGACGGCTAGCCAGGGAGAGCCATCGGGGTCAGGGGCTACACCTGCTTCTGGCACTTCAGCCCCTGTATATATTACACAAGAGGTTTTTTCCTCAACCATTAATGGTTTAGAGGAAAGATTAATGGCCGTGATTACAGCTTCACTCAGTGGAAGAAAACGTACTAGGCCTTCCTCTGTTCCCCAAGACCCTCAGGAAGAGGAGCTCTGGGATAAGGGAAACGAATCCCCTTCAGAGGATCAGGATGGGATGGATGATTCCTCTTCAGGGGAATCAGGTGGACAGGGACCCTCTGCGACTTCCCAAGAGGAGAAAGTCTTAGTGCAGATCCTTACTGGATTGGTCCGCTCCACATTTAAGTTGCCCCTACCTAAAACTGTTAAAGAATCCTCTTCTGCTTTGGGGTCGCTGAAACCTTTCCAAGCAGCACAGGCTTTTTCTGTTGATAATTTACTTGAAAAGCTCATTTATTCTGAGTGGGATCACCCAGACAAACGTTTTCTTCCGCTGAGAAAGTTTTCAACACTTTATCCGATGGAAGAAAAGTTTATTAAAATGTGGGGAATACCGGCCATTGATGCCGCCATTTCCTCTGTAAATAATAGTCTGACTTGTCCTGTAGACAATGCTCAGATGCTCAGGGATCCTGTAGATAAAAAGATGGAATCCCTATTAAAAGGATGTTTTCTCCTTAGCAGGTTCTGTGGCCCAACCTGCAGTAGAAGCGATTGGAGTCTGTCAGTACTTAAGAGACCATGTTAAGCAGGTCATCAAAGTATTACCTGAACAGCAGGCCCAGGGGTTTGCTAACCTTCCAGCGGCCTTATGTTACGTTGTTGACGCCATTAGAGATTCTATCGTGCAAACCTCTCGTCTTTCACTGGGGTTAGTGCATATACGTAGAATCCTATGGTTGAAAAATTGGTAAGCCGAAGCACCATGTAAGAAACTCCTGGCGGGATTTCCATTTCGTGGTGAAAGGTTGTTTGGAGAGGACTTGGATAACTATATCAAGAGAATCTCTTGTGGGAAAAGCACTCTCTTACTTGTTAAGAAGAAGAGTAAGCGTCCCTCTTTCAAACTGACTCTTTCCCCAGTGCCGGGGGCTTCAGCCTCCAGGCAGTCTCGACGGCCTCCTCCATCTGGGTTCAGAGACAAGAGTCAACCCCAGGGACAAAAGAAGTCCTGGGGGAAGAAGCCTACTAGGCAAAACACTAAGACCTCTGCATGAGGGGGCGCCCTCGCTCACTCGAGTAGGGGGAAGACTGCGACAGTTCTCAGGGCTCTGGTAGGAGGATTTCCAGGACAGATGGGTAATATCCACAGTAACCTTAGGGCACAAGCTGGAGTTTCAGGAATTTCCCTCTCCTCGGTTCCTCAGATCAGGTGTTCCCAAAGACCCAGAAAGGAAGCAGTCGCTCCTTCTAGCGTTTGAGCGACTTTTGTCGCAGGAGGTCATTATGATGGTTCCCGCAAAGGACCAGGGATTGGGCTTCTATTCCAACCTTTTTACGGTCCAAAAGCCAAATGGGGATGTCAGACCCATTCTGGATTTAAGGGATCTGAACCGATTCTTAAGGATTCAATACTTCTGCATGGAATCAATTCGGACAGTAGTTCCCACCCTGCAGGGAGGAGAATTTCTGGCATCGATAGACATCAGAGATGCATATCTGCATGTGCCCATTTTTCCTGCTCATCAGAAGTTTCTGCACTTCAAGGTAGGAGGGCGCCATTTCCAGTTTGTGGCTCTGCCTTTCGGGATAGCCACTGCACCTCGAGTGTTCACAAAGATCTTGGCTCCTCCTCTGGCCAGATTAAGGGCTCAGGGTATAGCTGTCATAGCATACCTAGACGACCTGCTCTTGATAGACTGGTCGGTAGCCTCTTTGAATGGAAACTAGAGGACCACAGTCAGGTATCTAGAACACCTGGGTTGGATCCTCAACCTAGAAAAGTCTTTCCTAAAACCAGTAAGAAGACTTGAGTATTTAGGTCTGATTATAGATACAAGCCAGGAGAAAATATTTCTACCCCAGGCAAAGATCGCTGCTTTAAGGGAGCTGATTCTGGCAGTCAGGACCAAGAAGGGTCCCTCTGTCCGCCTTTGCATGAGGCTACTAGGGAAGATGGTGTCTTCATTCGAAGCAGTTCACTATGCTCAGTTTCATTCAAGAATGCTGCAACACAGTATTCTGTCGAACAAGAAGGTTCAGGCATTAGACTTTCCGATGCACCTGACGCATGCTGTGCGTCAGAGCCTCAATTGGTGGCTCATACCCGAAAACCTGCAGAAAGGGAAATTCTTTCTACCGGTTACCTGGACGGTGGTAACAACAGATGCCAGTCTGTCAGGTTGGGGAGCAGTTCTGGAACAGTCTGCGATCCAGGGGCTATGGTCCAAGACCGAGAGGACCTTACCCATCAATATTCTGGAGATCTGGGCGATATATCTAGCCCTTAAAGCCAGGACTATCAGGCTACAGGGTTGTCCGGTCAGGATCCAGTACGACAATGCCACAGTAGTGGCTTATGTCAATCATCAGGGAGGCACCTGGAGCCGAGCTGCTCAGAAGGAGGTGAACCAGATCTTAGTCTGGGCAGAGATGCATGTGCCATGCATATCGGCAGTTTTCATCCCGGGAATAGAGAACTGGCAGGCGGACTATCTAAGTCGCCAGCAGTTACTTCCAGGGGAATGGTCTCTGCATCCCGACGTCTTTTGGGCCATATGCCAAAGATGGGGGGTTCCAGATGTAGATCTCTTTGCATCCCAATTCAACAAAAAGATAGACAGATTTGTGGCAAGGACAAAAGATCCTCTTGCATGTGGGACGAATGCGTTGGTGATTCCGTGGCATTAGTTCTCACTGATTTACGCATTCCCGCCTATTCTTCTACTGCCACGACTCCTTCGCAGGATCAGGCAGGAAAGGAAGTTAGTACTTCTGTTGGCCCCCGCTTGGCCCAGAAGGACTTGGTATGCAGAAATAGTAAGGATGACGGTGGGTTCCCCGTGGACCCTACCAGTATGCCCAGACCTGTTATCTCAAGGTCCAGTGTTCCATCCTGCCTTACAAGCGCTAAATTTGACGGTTTGGCTATTGAGACCCACGTTCTGAAGAGTCATGGGCTCTCAGGTCCTGTCATATCTACCTTGATTAATGCAAGGAAGCCAGCTTCCAGAATGATTTATCATAGAGTCTGGAAAGTTTATGTATCCTGGTGTGAATCCAGAGGTTGGCATCCCAGGAAATATGTCATAGGTAGAATTCTTGATTTTCTACAATTAGGATTAGAGATGAAGCTGGCCTTGAGTACCATCAAGGGCCAGGTCTCTGCTTTATCAGTATTATTTCAGCGGCCACTTGCTTTGCATTCTTTGGTCCGAAGCTTTATGCAGGGGGTGATGCGTCTTAATCCTCCAGTTAAAGCGCCCCTGAACCCCTGGGACTTGATCTTGGTCCTGGCTGTGTTACAGAAACAGCCTTTTGAACCAAAAAGTCAGATTCCTCTGGTCTTGTTGACAAGGAAGTTAATTTTTCTGGTGGCCATCTCTTCTGCTAGAAGATTTTCAGAATTAGCAGCCCTTTCCTGTAAGGAGCCTTATTTGATTATACACAAGGATAGAGTGGTACTGCGCCCTCATCCTAGTTTTTTACCGAAGGTGGTTTCTGATTTTCATTTAAACCAAGACATTGTTCTGCCTTCCTTTTTTCCAGATCCCTGTTCTCCAGAAGAGAGATCTTTACATTCGTTGGATGTAGTAAGAGCAGTTAAGGCCTATCTCGGGGCAACTGCTCAGATCCGCAAGACGGATGTTTTGTTTGTGCTGCCAGAGGGTCCCAATAGAGGACAGGCAGCGTCAAAAGCTACCATTTCTAAATGGATTCGACAATTGATCATTCAAGCTTACGGTTTGAAACAGAAGATTCCTCCGTTTCAGATCAGGGCACATTCCATAAGGGCTATTGGTGCTTCTTGGGCAGTGCATCACCAGGCCTCTATGGCTCAGATCTGCAAGGCCGCAACCTGGTCTTCAGTTCATACATTCACCAGATTTTATCAGGTGGATGTGAGAAGGCATGAGGGTATCGCCTTTGGGCGTAGTGTGTTGCAGGCAGCGGTACAGGGTCCTCAGGTCTGATTGCACCCTACTTGGTCATGGTTTCCCCCCTCAGGTAGCATTGCTCTGGGACATCCCATCAGTAAATACTGTGGCTCTGTGTCCCGTGATGTTCGAGAAAGAAAATAGGATTTTTTAAAACAGCTTACCTGTAAAATCCTTTTCTTTCGAAGGACATCACAGGACACAGAGGTCCTGCCCCTCTTCTAATACACTATATTGCTTGGCTACAAAACTGCGTTATCTCTGCAAGGGGAGGGATTATATAGGGGGTTGAACTTCCTGATAGGGTGTTCCAGTGTCCAATCACCAGTGATACCCTATCAGTAATTACTGTGGCTCTGTGTCCCGTGATGTCCTTCGAAAGAAAAGGATTTTACAGGTAAGCTGTTTTAAAAAATCCTATTATCTGCACTAAAAAACATGAACAACTTCGTGAAAATCTAATGAATGAAAACCAGCCGCCAGCAGGAAGTCTGATATAGCAGTAAAAATAGTACAATATAATTCTATGTATAGAGCCCTACACTTAGTGACAAAATGTGTGATGAGACAAATGAGAAATCTGCAACCTACAATGTGTCCGAATACCAACACTTCTAATGTAGATGTGATAACTCCACCAATAGTGATCAATAATAAAAAGTAAATTCACTACAAAATGCACTTTCATACATGTGAGGAAGGGCAGATCTCCTCCAACCTATTCAGCTACTTCTATCTGCATAACATGTAATGTGCAAAAATACAATATCACCCGAGGTATCCAGACAATGGCTGCAATCACATTACATAGAAAAGAAAAAGCCTCCATGTCACTGCCTGGACTCCATCATACACGGCTGCAGTCCGGAGCGGTGTGTGCTGTGTATACTCGTGTATATGATGGAAGTGTACAATCTGTGATTCTATATATATTTAAGGATTATGCACTATGGAGGCTTTTTCTTTTCTATGTAATATGATTGCGGCCATTGTCTGGATACCTCGGGTGATATTGAAGATACTACCTGGGGGTCTGACATTCCGTGGCACAGTCTGTTCTCATCGGAAGCCGGCTTGAGTGGAGTGGCGCTGCTGGAAGGATATAAGCAAGCGTGTCTGGGCCTTGCTTGTGGTGACAAACCTTGTGGTAAGTGACCTGTTTGCTCACTGGTGTGGTGGAGGTTGATTGAAGTTGCTGCAAAGAGGTGGCAACTGATCAGCATTGATTTAAAACATCTGAATAATTCTCTGGGACTTCTTATTTCTGTTACTGCACAAGTCACTGTATGGTGATTGAAGATGGAAGTAGTGGTGAATGGCTTGTAGGAAATCCGCTTTTTCACCTTTATAAACTTTCTCTTGATGTTTACAATTTTTTAGGGTAACTTTGTTGCTCTTCATGTATATTTATTTTTGCATATTATATATTACATGTTATATAGATTGAAGTAGCTGTGAATAGGTTGGAGGAGATCTGCCCTTCCTCACATGTATGAAAGTGTATTTTTGTAGTGAATGTAATTGTTATATCTGGTCACTATTGGTGGAATTATCACATCTAGTATAATATGGAAGACTGCAGCACTAGTATATAACATTCACACAATATAAATGTGAAAATACAACAATAAAATTGAGACACAAAACTCCCTATGAGTGTATATATAACAATCGTATGGAGACTATTTCACTGATAACTAATGAAGAGAATTTATAATCAGCATATATAAAATTAGTGCAGCAATATTAGTACAAATTTTCAAAATAGGTCCAAATAAAGAACGGTAATAATAAAATCTTCTCCACACCATCA
Organism: Lithobates septentrionalis; assembly: GCA_037952835.1. Classification (NCBI taxonomy): domain Eukaryota; kingdom Metazoa; phylum Chordata; class Amphibia; order Anura; family Ranidae; genus Lithobates; species Lithobates septentrionalis. The sequence goes on along the minus strand of JBBDGP010004533.1, from coordinate 175,841 downwards.
GATCAAATCCTCCACCATGATGTTCAAAGGAAATCCAAAAGTACAATGGTGTCACTTTTAGTCAATGAAGTTTCCACAACAGGAGTGAGACTTCTGTGACCATCAAAGTGAATCCCGACAACTGAATACAAGACTTAGCAGAAGGTTGGAGGTGAAAGCCTAGAGGTCAGTGTGAGTGTGTATGGTCCAATCTCCATACAGGAATAATGAATGGATCACACCACCTCATCCACTTCTCATGTCACATTTAGTAATTGGGATCCACGAAAAGAGAAATCCTGCAATAGTGTAGATGATTGATCATGCTTTATAAAGTGATCTCATATTAATGATTCCAATGAAGAGAAATTAGTTCCATTCATGTAGAGAATAGTTACATTCATTCCTGGGGGAGAAATTCATTTTCTTCTGGTAACATTCTTCTCTTCTTCTACAGATTGTATAATAATGACCTGACAGACAGTTCCTGTCCCCACCTGGCATCTGGAATAAGAAATAACCAGACACTGAGGACACTGAGCCTGTATGGGAACAATCTGGAGGGTCCTCATTTCAGGGATCTGCTGGAAGCTCTGACAACAAGCCGGATAGAGGAATTAAAGTGAGTATAACAGGACTGACTGAGACAATACTATTCTGGGACAGTTTTATATCTAAACCACATAAATAATATAGAAATATGAGAATGTCATCAAATTCCATCTTTAGACTCCATAAGGCTCCATGCACACTGGGCTTAAAAAAATGCCGGTTCCCTTGGCAGAAAAAACTTTCATATAGAGAGTCTATTGTACAAAGTTTAGACGAGTTTAGGAGAGTTTTGCATTTTTTCTGCCAGAAAGCTCCAATCAGAAACACAAACCAGAAGAGTTATTTTTCCTGCCTCTAAATGTTGAGCTCAAAATATGTCTGTAATCGTCCCAATGTGTATGAAGACATAGGAGATGGATATGGAGCTGCTTCTACAGGCAGAACACAAAACTCCTGTAGTAGCAGCATCTTTTAAAGCCAGTGTGCATGGAGCCTAAATATCCAATCCTGGACTGTTACACTATAATACCAAAATTATTGAGACGCCTGCCTTTACATGCACATGAACTTTAATGGCATCCCAATCTTAGTCCGTAGGGTTCAATATTGCTTTTGCCCACCCTTTGCAGCTATAACAGGTTCAACTATTCTGGGAAGGCTGTCCGCAAGGTTTAGGTGTGTGTCTAAGGGAATGTTGAACCATTCTTCCAGAAGCACAATTGTGAGGTAAGTCACTGATGTTTTATGAGAAGGCCTGGCTTGCAGTCTCTGCACTAACTCATCCCAAAGGTGTTCTATCGGGTTGAGGTCAGGACTCTGTGCAGGTTAGTCAAGTTCCTCTACCCCAAACTCACTCATCCATGTTTTTATGGACCTTGCTTTGGGCACTGGTACGCAGTCATATTGGAATAGGAAGGGGCCATCCCAAAACTGTTCCCACAAATTTGGAAGCATGAAATTTTCCAAATTGTCTTGGTATGCTGACACCTTAAGAGTTGCCTTCACTGGAACTAAGAGGTCAAGCCCAACCCCTGAAAAACAACCCCACATCATAATCCCCCTTCACCAAATTATTTGGGGCAGTGCACAAAGCAAGGTCTATAAAGACATAGATGAGCAAGTTTGGGATGGAGGAAATTGACTGGTCTGCACAGAGTCCTGACCTGAACCCAATATAGAACAAGTTTAGGATGAATTTGAATGGAGACTGCAAGCCAGGCCTTCTCATCCAACATCAGTGCCTGATCTCACAAATGCACTTCTGTAAGAATGATCAAACATTCCCCTAGACCAGGGATCCTCAAAATACAGCCCTCCAGCTGTTACGGAACTACACATCCAATGAGGCATTGTAAAACACTGACATTCACAGACATGTCTAGGCATGATGGGAATTGTAGTTCCTGAACAACTGGAGGGCCGTAGTTTGAAGACCCCTGCCATAGACACACTGCTAAACCTTGTGGACAGTCTTCCCAGAAGAGATGAAGCTGTTAAAGCTGCAAAGGGTGGGCCAACTCAATTTTGAACCCGACGGACTAAAGGCCCATACACATGATATGAAAATTAGAAGTAAAATTTCGTCCAAACTAACAATCTGCTGATTTTTTGGATCATTAGTATGGTGCTTTCGACAGCCGATTAAGATTTTTCATCTGACAAATGCTGAATGTGCAGACTTTAAAATTTTTATTGTACGTGAATTCAGCGTCTGATTTTCATTGAATAAGTATGGTTTTTGTCTAAAATAAAATTGTAAGAGTAAGACTATGCATGCTCAGAAATGAAAGAATACATACAAAACTATTCAACACTTTACATCACTTCTGAAGTTTTATTCTGTTGGATGAGAATTTTCTTATGGAGAGTAACCTCTTCACTTTTGATATGAGACTAGCATGCAACAAAAAAAACAGATGAAAGGTCATCAGAAAATCTGATTGTATGTACGAGGCTTAAGACTGGGATACCATTAAAGTTCATGTGCTTGTAAAGGCAGGTGTCCCAATACTTTTGGTAATATAGTGTATGTCTAAACTATATAAATCAAATAATAATAATGGAGAAATATTTCATCTCCTGGTTGTCTCTATATATCTCCAATATCAGACAGTTCTCTAAAGCTGGATATTAAAATGTAAAAAAAAAAAAATATTTGCACTAAAAAACCTGAACAACTTTGTGAAAATCTAATGAATGAAAACCAGCCGCCAGCAGGAAGTCTGATATAGAAGTACAAATAGTATAATATAATTCTATGTATAGAGCCCTACACTTAAAATGTGTGATGAGACAAATGAGAAATCTGCAACCTACAATGTGTCCGAATACCAACACTTCTAATGTAGATGTGATAACTCCACCAATAGTGATCAATAATAAAAAGTAAATTCACTACAAAAATGCACTTTCATACATGTGAGGAAGGGCAGATCTCCTCCAACCTATTCAGCTACTTCTATCTGCATAACATGTAATGTGCAAAAATACAATATCACCCGAGGTATCCAGACAATGGCTGCAATCACATTACATAGAAAAGAAAAAGCCTCCATGTCACTGCCTGGACTCCATCATACACGGCTGCAGTCCGGAGTGGTGTGTGCTCTGAGTTCTGTGTATACTCGTGTATATGATGGAAGTGTACAATCTGTGATTCTATATATATTTAAGGATTATGCACTATGGAGGCTTTTTCTTTTCTATGTAATGTGATTGCGGCCATTAAGGAATAACGGGCAAGCCTGCGCTACGGTATCTATCAAGTGAATGTGTGTGGTGATAAAAGGATCAAGGTAGATAGGGGTTCCAGTTGCCAAAAATGTATAGGAAAAAGATATAAATATAAAAAAAGAGAAAGATAAGATAAGAAAGAATTGCTGCCTCTACATATTGCTGCCACCTAAGTGGAGCAAAAAATAGGGTTAAAAAGGGTAGAAGTGGTGCTTTTCCTCTCTGGTTTCAGTGTAGTGGAAAGGAATTGCCTTACAGTTTGTAAAACCTTTGGTCTATCCCAAAGACCAAACCAAATAAAAATGAAGAAAAAAAAATTGGAAAAAACTGTGAAAGACTGGTGTTATACCCTATGCCTTTTGAAATCGGGCTGGTGAACCAAAAAAATGAAACATGTGGGGTGATTTGGCCTTCCTTAAAAGATGTTATGGGATCCAAATCCCAAAAGACCTATGGTGTCAAAAATGCTGCTAATGTGTTAAGCTCCCTGTCTATCACAAACATTGTGAAGATAATAAATATTTGTGTAATACCTAATGCAAGAATTAACAAGGTAAATTAGGTGTATGACACCCTCTGGTGGGTGTTTGGGATTATTAGTGTATCAAAAAATGAAAATTCTAAATCTAAAATTGAAATAACAAAAATGACAACAACAAAAAAAGTGAATAAAGCAAAGTGAACTAATGTGCTGCCACCTCTGGGGTAGGGAGTGTATATAAATCTTAATGATTTCAAGAAAAAAATATAAGGGTAAAATAAAAAATAAAAGAACATGTGTGTTTGACCCTCTGTGTCAGAGCCCAAACCTCAAATTGATATACAATTAATAAATATACTCAGTGCTAACACACCATCTCTACTTTGCTGCTTTTCACATTAGATACAAAACACAATTCGGTGTCACTGAGTATATTTATTAATTGTAGATCAATTTGAGGTTTGGGCTCTGACAGGTCTGAGGGTCAAACACACATGTTCTTTTATTTCCTTTTATTTTTTATCTTACCCTTATATTTTTTTCTTGAATACATTAAGATTTATATACACTCCCTACCCTAGAGGTGGCAGCACATTAGTTCACTTTGCTTTATACACTTTTTTTTTTGATTTTTTATCATTTTTGTTACGTCATTTTTGTTACGTCAATTTTAGATTTAGAATTTCAAGATTTTGATACACTAATCATCCCAAACACCCACCAGAGGGTGTCATACAGCTAATTTACACAAATTCCACTGTGAATATTTATTATCTTCACTCTGTTTGTGATAGACAGGGGGTCTAACATTTGCGGAATTTTTGACACCATAGGTCTTTCGGGATTTGGATCCCATAACATCTTCTAAGGAAGGCCAAATCATCCCACATGTTTCATTTTTTTGGTTCACCAGCCTGATTTATAAAGGCAGAGGGTATAACACTAGTCTTTCACAGTTTTCCAATTTTTTTCTTTGTTTTTATTTGGTTTGGTCTGGGTTAGACCAAAGGTTTTACAAACTGTAAGGCAATTCCTTTCCACTACACTGAAACCAGAGAGGAATAGCGCCACTTCTACCCCTTTTAATCCTGATTGCGGCCATTGTCTGGATACCTCGGGTGATATTGGAGATACTACCTGGAAATCTGACATTTCGTGGCACAGTCTGTTCTCATCGGAAGCCGGCTTGAGCGGAGTGGCGATACTGGAAGGATGTAAACAAGCGTGTCTGGGCCTTGCTTGTGGGGACAAACCTTTTGCTAAGTGACCTGTTTGCTCACTGGTGTGGGAGAGGTTAATTGAAGTTGCTGCAAAGATGTGGCAGCTGATCAGCATTGATTTAAACCATCTAGGTGAATCTCTGGGACTTAGGGTCGGTTCACACTACAACGACTTGGGATCCGACTTGTCAGCCCTCAAGTCGCCCCAAGTCGCTTGACTTTGGGAAATGCATTATAGTCAATGAGAACGTCTTAACGTACACTACTGAAGTCGCTCCGACTTCAAAAAAGGTTCCTGTACTACTTCAATCCGACTTCTAGGCGACCTGTACCCATAGAATTCAATGGAAGTCGCCTCCAAGTCTGATCTCCATCTATATTGAAACTACTTTACAGGAAAAGAAATTAGTTTACCCAGGCAAACCCCTCCCTCCCAGAGAGCTGATTATTCTGTGATTGGCCACAGCCAAAGTCGCCTGTCCTGGAGGCGACTTGAAATCGTGCTGTAAGTTGCTTAAAGTCGCGCTGAAGTCGCATTAAAGCCGCGTTGAAGTCGCCTTGCAAAGTTGTGCTGAAGTCATATTGCCCCTGTGTGAATCGGCACTTATTTCTGTTACTACACAAGTCACTGTATGGTGATTGGAGATGGAAGTAGTGGTGAGTGGTTTGTAGGAAATCCGCTTTTTCATATTTATGAACTTTCTCTTGATGTTTGCAATTTAAGATAACTTTGTTGCTCTTCGTGTTTATTTATTTTTGCACATTATATGTTATATAGATTGACATATCTGTGAATAGGTTGGAGGAGATCTGCCCTTGTTCAGATGTATGAAAGTGTATTTTTGTAGTGAATGTAATTGTTATATCTGATCACTATTGGTGAATTATCACATCTAGTATAATATGGAAGACTGCAGCACATAATATAAATGTGAAAATATAACAATAAAAGTGAGACTCCTCATCACAAAACTCCCTATAAGTGTATATATAACAATGATATGGAGACGATTTCACTGATAACTAATGAAGAGAATTTATATCAGCAGATATAAAATTAGTGGAGCAATATTAGTGCAAATTTAAAAGTCATAATAAAGAACGATAATAATAAAATTATCTCCACACCATAAGATCAAATCCTCCACCATGCTGTTCAAAGGAAATCCAGAAGTACAATGGTGTCACTTTTAGTCAATGAAGTTTCCACAACATGACTGAGACTTCTGTGACCATCAAAGTGAATCCCCACAACTGAATCCAAGACTTAGCAGAAGGTTGGAGGTGAAAGCCTAGAGGTCAGTGTGAGCGTGTATGGTCCAATCCCCATACAGGAATAATGAATTGATCACACCACCTCATCCACTTCTCATGTCACATTTAGTAATCAGGGTCCACAAAAAGAGAAATCCTCCAATAGTGTAGATGATCGATCGTGTTTTATAAAGTGATCTAATAATAATGATTCCAATAAAGAGAAATGAGTTCCATTCATGTAGAGAATAATTACATTTATTCCTGGGGGAGAAATTCATTTTCTTCTGGTAACATTCTTCTCTTCTACAGATTGTCTATGAATATACAATCCTGGACTGGTATGTCCAAACTAGATCAATCAAATAATAATAATGGAGATATGCTTTATATAATTTTTGTCTCTTGTGACGATCCAGGGTGATTAAGCTTTAGTGGTGCATGGGAATTGAAGAAACCAGCATTCAGCCTTCCTGGCTAAAAAAGCAGAACTCCTGCTCAGGCCCTTCACCTTAGGCCTTGGTCTGTCTTCCCCAGACCTGATGTTCAGCACCTCTGTGCTTGCAGCTTCCTGATGCACTGGCTCCCTCCTAATTCCTAGGCCAGAACTCCTGTCTACCGGGCAGAGCTGTCTCCAAGGATGAGCACTGACCTCTATTCCTGGCATGTTTATGAACCCAGCCTACAGGTATGCAATTAGTATTCCTGCCAAAATCAGGCATACACTGGTCATATTCACCTGTGACACGGGGTCGCATCTCCACACTCTATATATCACCAATGTATTTAACCCTCTCCCACAGGGCACTTTCACCCCCTTCCTGCCAAGGCCAATTTTCATCTTTCAGTGCTCACACTTTGTTTGACAATTACTCAGTCATACAACACTGTACCCATATGAAATTTTTGCCTCTTTTTTTCACACAAATTGAGCTTTCTTTTGGTGGTATTTAATCACCACTGGGTTTCTATTGTTTGCACTATAAATAAAAAAGACAACATTTTGTAACAAAATGCATTTTTCTTTATTTCTGTTATAAAATTTTGCAAATTAGTAATTTTTCTTAATACATTTTGACAAAAATGTATACTGCTACATATCTTTGGTAAAAATAGCCCAATTCAGTGGATATTATTTGGTGTTTGTGAAGGTTATGTAGTCTACATTGGTGCCAATCACTGAAAATTGATCACACCTGATGTACTGATGGCCTATCTCATTTCTTGAGACCCTAACAAGCCAGGAAAGTACAAATACCACCCAAATGGGCTTTCCAATTTCTTGCAATGGCTAGGCGGGTGGCTATGAATACGTGGGAGATGACTCTGCATGATGAACGGAACCAGGTATCCATGTCCATACCCAATAGTACTATTTGAGGTGAGAGTGGTATAGGAGTTGGTATGATGGAAAAAAGTAGCTTGGAGAGCATAGTCCAAATTTAGTAAGGGTTTGACAGTCCCACCAGATGTACAATATGTTCCCCGGGCTTCCACAATTTCTCCAACATAGGTTTATGGAAGAAGCGTAAATGTGGGCAATTACAATACCAGGCCAGTGGGGGCATGGCCGTCTCCTGCAAACGCCGGGTGATCTCCCGCCTGTCACTCACTCATAGAAGACAGAGCAGCCCGAGTGACCATTTTGCCATCTTCTGAGTGATAGGCAGATCCATAAGGAATGTCAGTCTGTGCGAGGTGGAGGTGGCACAGGTAAGGCTGCATTTCATGGGCACTGGTAAATATTTTAGTACACCATCTGGTTCAGAATATTTTTTTCTTATTTTCCTTCCCTAAAACATAGGTGCATCTTATGGAGCAAAAAATATGGTAAAGTTACTTGGAGAGGTGAAACATCATACATGGACAGACATAAATTGAATCAAAAGCACAAACATAATTGGTTACATAATTAGAAAAAGACATTAAGGCTGCTTTCACACTGGGGCGGGCAGGCATTGACGGTAAGGCACTGCTAGTTTTAGCGGTGTTTTACTGTAGTTGTAGCTGTGCTATTCGGCCGCTAGCGGGCGCTTTTAACCCCTGCTAGCGGCCGAATAAAGGGTTAAATACGCCCGTGTAGTGCTGCTGCCGAAGCACTTTGCAGGCACTTCGGCAGTGGTGCCCATTTATTTCAATGGGCAGAAGTGGTGGAGGAGCGGTCCACTGCCCCAAAGATGCCGCTTGCAGGACTTTTTTTAATGTCCTGCCAGTGCAGCGCCCCAGTGTGAAAGCACTCTCTCTCTCTCACACTGGAACTGCAGGGGAGGCGTTTTTCAGGCGCTTTACAGGTGATATTTTTAGCCCAAAAGCGCCTGAAAAACACCTCAGTGTGAAAGGGGTCTAAAGTCCAATAAGGTGACAAAAAAAAATGAATAAATGGCAAGAATGCCCAGTAGGAGAATAGAATTTGTGCTAAAATGAAAGAGGCAGGTAGTGCAGAAGAGAATCAACTTAAATGTAAATCCAGGTCCCATCTGAGGTTTAACCCCTGAGGGACCCTGGTTTGTAACCTAAACATCCACCATGTCTCCCTACCTAGAAGCCGTCTTTTCCTATCCCCACTGCTGGGCATAGGAGTCACTCTTTCAATGCCAGTAAACCTAAAGGAGGACAAATCACCAGAATGACATTGTTTAAAGTTATATGAGACATTTGAAATATGCTTTGCATTTGGATTAACAGAATCACAATAATGTTCTCCTATTCTTGTTAGTAAAGCACGTGTGGTACATCCACTATACTGCAGGTTGCAATAAATGCAGCAGATTTGATACACCACATACTTGGTTCCACAATTAATGTATTGCTTAAAGGGGTTGTAAAGGTAAATTTAAAAAAAAAAAAAAATAACAAACATGTTATACTTACCTTCACTGTGCAGCTCGTTCTGCACAGAGTGGCCCCGAACCTGGTCTTCTGGGGTCCCTCGGCGGCTGTTTCAGCTCCTCCCCGCAAGCATTAACCACCTTAATTCGAGCTCCCTCGCATGATAGTGAGTGCTTGCGGGCGCGCTCCCGTGATACAGCCGGCGGCTATAGCCGCTCGCTGTATCACTCGGCCCCGCCCCCCGGCGCGCCGCGTCATCGGATGTGATTGACAGCAGCGCGAGCCAATGGCTGCGCTGCTTTTAATCCATCCACTGCAGCCAATCAGCGACCAGGCTGAGCTGCAATGAAGATGATGAGAACGAGCAGCGAAGATTCGAGGCGTCAGGTAAGTAAAACGGGGGGGCTGGGGGCGGAGGTATTGTCAAAAGTTTTTTCACCTTAATGCATAGAATGCATTAAGGTGAAAAAAATTTTACCTTTACAACCCCTTTAATGTCAAAGCTTTCTCCAGTGATCGCTGAGTTAAAAGATTTAATACAAAGATTAGCATGGCATTATCTGCACATTTTTAGATTGCATGGGTAACAGCCTGGATATGAGAGCCAGGTGGGTTGGTATTTTCTAGATGAAAATAAGCTAGGTGACAGCAAGGAGCCCAAAGTGTGTGCTCGTCTACTGGAAAAATGGCACCCTGATTTTAAAACTTTGTGGAGACTTTTGTCTGAATAGAGGATGGGAAGATTTTTCTTTATTATATTACCAACTTGATGGTATTCTTGTGAGAAGGTGGTTACAAATGTTGCCAAACAATTGTTCTTCCTATCTGTCCCTATACAAAGATGTTTATTTCTATTGCTGTGTTTTTAGTGCGTTAACTGAAAGTAGATCCTCTCTCCTCTTAGCCCTAGCATTAGCCAATCCTCTCTGAACAGCTGATTTGGGGGAGCCATTGGGGCTAGCTGCCATAACCCCGGTATCCTCGTCTTCATCGGGTGGTCCGCTACAAGATAAAAGTGGTCTCTGTGGCGGATTCACCACAAGATTACTTTTATCGGTGGTGGGAGAGGGGCCCCCCTCCCGCCGCGATCCAGTGCCCTCCGCCGCTTACCGGAGCCATCGGCATTGGCGGAGGTGATCGCGTCTGTCCCCTGGGATGACATGGAGACGAGTGAGGGGAAGATGGCCCCCACCCGTCTCCATTATACTGCAGGGCGGAAGCAACATCAAAATGTCACTTCCGCCCATACCTCTTAAAGCCACATTTTTTCAAGGTCATTTTTTCAAATGACATTTTTTTTTTTTATTGCATTTTAGTCTAAATAGGAGATCTGAGGTCTTTTTGACCCCAGATCTCATTTAAGAGGTTCTGTCATGCTTTTTTCTACTACAAGGGATGTTTACATTCCTTGTAATAGGAATAAAAGTGATTTTTTTAAAAAAAAACAGTGTAAAAATAAAAGCTAAAATAAATAATAATAATAAATTTTTTTGAACGCGCCCGCCCGACGAGCTCGCGTGCAGAAGCGAACGCAATTGTAAGTAGCGCCCCCATATGAAAACAGTGTTCAAACCACACATGTGAGGTATCGTCGCGATCGGTAGAGCGAGAGCAATAATTCTAGCCTTAGACCTCCTCTGTAACTTTAAACATGCAACCTGTAGAATTTTTTAAATGTCGCCTATGGAGATTTTTAAGGGTAAAAGTTTGTCGCCATTCCACGAGCGGGTGCAATTTTGAAGCGTGACATGTTGGGTATCAATTTACTCGGCATAACATTATCTTTCACAATATAAAAAAAATTGGGCTAATTTTACTGTTGTCCTATTTTTTTAATCAAAAAGTGAATTTTTTCCCCAAAAAGTGCGCTTGTAAGACCGCTGCGCAAATACGGTGTGAAAAAAAGTATTGCAATGACCGCCATTTAATTCTATAGAGTGTAAGAAAAAAAACAATATATAATTTTTGGGGGTTCTAAGTAACTTTCTAGCAAAAAAAACTGTTTTAAACATGTAAACACTAAAATCTCAAAACGAAGCTGTCCTTAAGTGGTTAAAAAGTGACTGAACTGAAGAATGAGTTCATTATCGTTAATGAAACTGATAAATTCATTAAATGAAGAGTCATCCCAATCCCACACCATCAGCAGATCATCAATGTAGTGACCATACCAGACTATATTGTGTGCAGAGGGGTTGTCCAAAGAGAAGAGACAAAGCTCTTCCCACCAACCCATATATAGATTTGCCATTGGTGAAATATATAGATTTGATGGTGAAAATCTAACCCCCTTCGACGCCCCACAATGCTGGACATAAAAAAAATCATCAAAAAGAAAAAATCTGCTGTGATTGGACCTTTACCCCGATCACGGACACTTCTGGGTGTGTGCCCCGGGGGGGTGCATGAGAAGCACAAGCATGGGGGGCTGTCATATGATGACCTCCCAGAACTAGCTGGCCGCACTGTAGCCATCATTCGGCTATAGCATGGTCAGCAAGTGGTTAAAGTTAGATATAAAATAAAGAAATTAAATATCTGAATTAAAAACAAAGTAAAATGTGTAATCTCCAAGGCCTCATGCACACTGGATGTTTTCTTAACTCTCCTAGAAGTCTTCCTCCTGGCAGCATTTTAGCCAAAAAAAGCCTTAAGATTGTAAAAGTGTGTAATGTATTTAGCCGCATTAACCTGTGTCAAGCATTTGGGCATTCATTCATGTCATTGGCCAGAATAAATCATTTATTATGTCCATTGAAATAAATTAACACTCAAGAGTTAAACTCGCCTAGCATTACAACGAGTTTAGACACATTTACATGCGTTTACATTCATTAAGTGTTTTGTGACAAAACTCTTCTGCTCCTGGACACACTGGAGATGTTTTTTCTGCCTCTAAACTCTCTGGTCACTAAACTCCTCTAAAAGTTTCTGTGTGAATGGACACATAGGATAACATGGAGGGGAGATTAGGAGGCAGGAAAAAATGCCAGACACCCCTAGGAGCAAAATCATCCAGTGTGCATGAGGCCTGACAGTGAGAACCAGAAACCAGCAGGAAGACCGATATATATCCAAATAGTACAATATGGAAGACTGCAGCACTATTATATAACATTCAAACAATATAAATGTGAAAATATAACATTAAAAGTGAGTCTCCTTAACAAAACATTTCTTATAAGTGAATATATAACAATGGTATTAAAACTATTTCACTGATAAATAATAAAAAATAACATATAAAAAGTATATATAAAAATAGTGCAGCAATATTATTATTATTTTTCACGATTTATATAACGCCAACAGTTTACGCAGCGCTTTACAATATATAGGGGGGACAACACAATTACAGTACAGCCCAATACAAAAGGCATAGGAGGGCCCGGCTCGTAGAGCTTACATTCTAAAGGGAGGGGGTGGTGGTACAAAAGGTAATAGCTGCAGAGAATGATTTGATGGGGGTGGCTCAGGGACAGTTGTTATGTGGGTGTGGGATAGGCTTCCCTGAATAGATGAGTTTTCAGGGATCTCCTAAAGGTTGACAGGGTAGGGGCTGATCGGAAATACTGGGGCAGGGAATTCCAGAGGATGGGAGAGGCTCTGGAGAAATCCTGAAGGCAAGCATGGGAGGAGGTAACAAGGGAGCTAGAGAGCAGGAGGTCCTGGGAGGAGCGGAGGGGACGATTTGGGTGATATCTGCAGATGAGGTTGGTGATGTAGATGGGGGTGATGTTGTGAATGGCCTTGTATGTTATGGTTAGCATTTTGAATTTTACACGGTGGGGTAGGGGAAGCCATTGAAGGGTTTGGCAGAGAGGAGCAGCAGTCATGGATCAGTTAGTGAGGTGTATTAGTCTAACAGAATTCATAATAGACTGAAGGGGGATAGCCTGCGTAAGGGTAGGCCATTAAGGAGAGAGTTGCAGTAGTCAAGGCGGGAAATAATCAAGGAGTGAATAAGTTGCTTTGTGGTGTCATTAGTCAGGAAGGGTCGAAAATTCTGGAGATGTTGCGGAGGTTAAGGCGGCAGGATTTAGCCAGTGATTGGATATGGGGGCTGAAGGAGAGGTCAGAGTCAAGGATTACATCCAGGACCCTGGCGTGTGGTGGGACCAATGGTTGTGTTGTTGATATTAATGGTGAAGTCACAGGGGGGGAGTGAAGGAGGAAATATAACAAGCTCAGTTTTAGAAAGATTGAGTTTGAGGAAGTGGTGTGACATCCATATTGATATGTCATTCAGTAAGCAATAGTAGTGAGACTCATAAAAAAAGCCCCCAAAAAACTGGTAATAATGAAAATTCATTCACACCATAATATGAAAACCCTCCACCATAATGTTCAAAGGAAATCCTAAAGTACAACAATGTCACTTTGTTTTAGCAAAGTTTTTACAACATATGTAAGACTTCTGTGACCATCAACGTGAATCTCCACAACTGAATCCAAGACTTAGCAGAAGGTTGGAGGTGAAAGCCTAGAGGTCAGTGTGTGTGTGTGTATGGTCCAATCTCCATACAGGATTAATGAATGGATTACACCACCTCATCCACTTCTCATGTCACATTTAGTAATTGGGGTCCACAAAAAGAGAAATCCTCCAATAGTGTAGATGACCCAAGACTTTCTTTATTATAACAATCTCATAAAGTAAAATATAAAAGCTTTCATATATGCCAAAAAAGTAAGTTGTTTTCTGTATGATTGGTGCCATATACAATAACATCAACATCAGCCTTAAAAAGTTCCTCCTTATGTATTTCATCTGAATAGGAGATCCTCCGAGCCCCTGATGACGTCTTGTTTGGGTAAAATGTTGCATTCTGGTAGAGGGTATTTATGGGACAGACGCCATGTTTTAGGGTTCTTTTTCGTTCCACCTGCTGGCCCTCCTGGCCGACAGGTATGTGTTAGGAGTACTACCTTGTGGTCCTCTGACCGGGAGGACTACGTTGCTGCAGTGTGTGGGTGGGCCCAGAAGTCTGTCTGGGGCCTACCACAGCGGCGAAGGAATGGTCCTGTGCTGTCTGTCCTACGGGAAGAAGCTGGACAACTGAGAAGATCCCAGGGGAGGACCCATCATGGAAGGATCATGCAGAGTGCTGGTCTGGAGAGGGGCCTGGTGACTCAGTTGGAGGACGTATCCTAAAGTTAACCTACCGCATAGTACCGCCGGGTCGGCTTAAAGGTTCTAGTGCTGTGTTTGCTATCCATCGTAAACCATTACATCCTGTGGCAGACGATCGTACGGGTTTCTATTACATTCAAGTCTGTGGCAGAGACTTTTGTTCGTGCTGCGTGTCGGCTGCTAGGTTAGTGAGAGAAACCTATCCGGGCGGGCAAAGATTCAACTCTAAAAGGAGAGTACATTCATCTACAAGATTCCAATTCCTAATACTACACTAAGAAAAGGTATTTGAACTTTCCTGCAACTTTTCTTCTACCTCTTTCCTGCTACTTCCTTCAGTTACTCTTTATTAAAACCTTGGAAAAGATACTCAAGTGTCCAGTGTCTATATCATCTGGTATTAAGCTCAACAGGACCCTAGACCCGGTTCCGGTGAACTTGAGGTAACGAAGGTCACGGTAAAAGCCGCTTTAAACCAGCAGCTCCACCGTGAGTTATTGCTACATATATAATAAAGTTCCTAATAGTGTGTGTGATTTTCATTCAGTGAAGTCCAAAATCAAATGGTAAAAAGTGTACAGAATTTTGAAATAATTTTGAACAAAATTCATACAGTCATCAGATTAATGAGATTTTTACATGAATTGTTGTGTATAAGCAGCCTAATTCTTGGATCTTATCACACTCTGTTATCAGCCATAAAATAGTCTTTTCCTGTAACCTTGTTAGAATCCGATATTCTATGAAGTCCAATAAGTAGTAATATAGATGTTATTGTAGGTGATCATACACAGGGAAATCTGATCTTACTGCAATGACCAATCAGAGCCTCATATGAGCTTCCTGTCACCTGAGATGACCATCTGCTATCCAGTGTCAGGGGATCTCACCATTACTTCCTATGAGTACAGAGCTCTTATCAGCAGAGATAAATAGAATATCAGATAAGCATCATTCCGTCCAATCACTAGCAATGCTGGCCTCACACTGTCTGCTGATACCATTCATGCTCCATACACAAGGAGATTATAGTGTATTCTGTGCTCATCCTGTGTATGGCGTTATCACCGTCTCTACACATAGATGACAATATTGGGGTCTGTAGTCCATTAATTTTTTTTTTATTATATTCACTGGAGTTTTATAAAGTAATCTGATCTCCATGAAAATAAATACAATTCTGTATTACTAGATAAGATAATGAGCAGAGAGGTGGAGAGACCCTTAATTGTTCTGGTCTCGGGGTGAGTTGATGGATCAGTTTTGAAGTTCCATAGAACAGGATCTTTTATGTTTTTTTATTGATTTTAGTCTATAAAATATTTACAGTATCATAAACAACCATACTTTTATCTAAACAGGTACAAGAAAGTCAGAGTACCAGTATTCAGAAACCAATAGTATGATGTAATCATATGTAAAGTTGAAGTAGTACAGGATGTTATTAGAGGAGTGTATGAGATCTTATCAGGCAATATTAGGCAATCTTATCAGTTATAATTTAAGTAAAGAAGAATATGACACAATGTATAAATACTGTATATAAAAGGTGATTATATAAACTGTAACAACCTGTTTACTCTAAGCACCCTGACCTCTATGGCCATGATTTAAAACTAGATGGAACAAGATTTAATCTTAAAACTGTGAAAGGGATTCTTTACTGTTAGAGCAGTGCAAATGAGCAACTCCCTCCCCCAGGTTGTGGTATTAGCTGAGAGGTGAATGAATTTTAAAAAGTACGGTAGATATTTTCCTCAGTGGGCACAATACAGTCTAATGGAAACTGTTACATTTGATAGGAGGTTGTTGGAGGAATTTTTCTGATCACCAATAAGTAAGGAAGTTTTTTCACCACCTCAGAAAATTAGACTATTTATGTCGGGCTTTTTGCCTTCCTCTGGATCAAACACATATAACTCACACACAAAGTTTGAACTTCATGGACCTGTGTCTCTTTTCAACCTTGTCTACTATAAAACTGAATTTGTAGCCCACATCATAATGTGTTTTCCTAACATCATAATGTGTTAAATCCCCATAAGACCCAACACAGTAAAAAAAATCCACCCTTGCAGTTAGGCCCCTCGGTTTAAAAAGCAGAGTGGTAGAGGAATATGGAATGATATTTCTCTATTTTATACTCTGACAGGATTCAGAGCTTTCCTTTTCTATTTGATGCTCCAGCTTATGAGTGGTTCCTCATCATTAGCGATGAGCTTCGAGTTGAACTCATGTTCGACTCGAACATTGGCTGTTCGCAAGTTCGCTGAACAGCGAACAATTTGGGGTGTTCACGGCAAATTCGAATGCCGCGGAACACCCTTTAAAAGTCTATGGGAGAAATCAAAAGTGCTAATTTTAAAGGCTTATATGCAAGTTATTGTCATAAAAAGTGTTTGGGGACCTGGGTCCTGTCCCAGGGGACATGGATCAATGCAAAAAAAAGTTTTAAAAATGTCCGTTTTTTCAGGAGCAGTGATTTTAATAATGCTTAAAGTCAAACAATAAAAGTATAATATCCCTTTAAATTTCGTAGCTGGGGGGTGTCTATAGTATGCCTGTAAAGGGGCACATGTTTCCCGTGTTTAGAACAGTCTGACAGCAAAATTACATTTCAAAGGAAAAAAACCCATTTAAAACTACTTGCGGCTATTGCATTGCCGGTCCGACAATACACATAGATGTTCATTGATAAAAACAGCATGGGAATTCCCCACAGGGGAACCCTGAACCAAAATTAAAAAAAAAAATGACGTGGGGGTCCCCCTAAATTCCATACCAGGCCCTACCCCGGCCAAAATTATTAATGTTCGTGTCCCATAGACTTTAACGGTGTTCGCTTTTTTCCTGTTCGCATGTTATGGTGCGAACCGAACAGGGGGGTGTTCGGCTCATCCCTACTCATCATCCTCACCTACAATGTAGGACCATTAGCTCTGCATTGTACTTTATTACATCATTGTGTGACTGTCTGCCAGAGCCAAATCCATAGCTCTGCTTAAGACTCATCCCTCTTATACAATGACAATGCAGTTCTGGCCCCTATAGTCTGTCTTCACTCTCTGTGGATCCTATCATTGTCAGCAAGTCAGGAGTGGGGAAATGTGTCAAGGAAGGTTGTTTCTCAGGTGGAGACATTGTTCTATGCAGTCGTCATGTTGACAATCAATAAACATGACAAGAGGAGCTAAGAGTGGAGTCTGGCTGATACATTCTTTCATATATCTGCCAGAGTGCTTGAGACAAGAGGCTTTGGGGGATCAGTCACACAGATGAAGGGAGCCGGCCAAAGTGAGACATGAGGGAAGTATTATTCCCTTAACAGAAAACACAGCCACATTTTTACATTAGGCTCCATTCACACCTGAGCGATCCAAATCTGGGGCAGAATTGCTGGGATTCTGCCCGCAATTCAAAATTGTGGCAAATCACGGGATGCTTGTGCGATGCCAATACCTCTTAATGGCACCCCAATCGCAGCACAATTTTGCCGTGATGGTCACACGATAAATCTTGCTGCAATCACAGCAAATTGCAACACATGATGCTGTTACTCTAAAGAAGCCCCTGCTCCTTTTTGAGTGACAAGCATCACGTGTTGCAACTTTCCGCAATTGCACCACAATTGGAATGCTATTAAGAAGTATTGGCATCACACAAGCGTCCCGTGATTTGCCGCAATTTTCAAATTGCAATTTTCAGAATTGCGGTGATTCCGCCCCAGATTTGGATCGCTCAGGTGTGGAGCCTTAATGTCCACCAGTGCGCACTCCACAAAATATCCTGGTATATCATATAAGATGTATATCTATTATAACACTTTAAGAACCTTCTGTAAAACTGCAGTTAATGAATATAAACACAATTAGTGATTTGTATAGTTATAGTGCAAAAGTGAAACATCATGTACAATCCAAAATTCTTCAAAAATCAACAACAACCACTAAGGACAATGTGAACTCTTCTCAAACATTTACACCTCATAGTTATAAGAAATCTAGCTGCATTTATCCAAGGTTTAAAGTGGTGCTCACCACATCAAAAAGGCTATTTTCACACTAAGGCGCTTTACAGGCGCCTGTAAAGCACCTCTCTCACTCCATTTAAAAAGCCTGAGGGCTCTCACACTGGAGCGGTGTGCTGGCAGGACGCTCAAAAAAGTTCTGCAAGCAGCATCTTTGAGGCGCTGTAGGAGAGGTGTACCACTCCTACAGCGCCCCTGCCTGCTTTTAACCTTTTTTTCTGCTGTTAGCAGGGTTTAAAAGCACCCAGCTAGTGGCCGAAAAGCACAGTGAAAAAAAGGTAAAGCACCACCAAAAATAGCAGCGATTTACCACCGACGCCCGCCCACCACAGTGTAAAAGTGCCCTTATGCCGTGTACACACGACCGGACTTTGACAGCAAAGGTCCGACGGAACGAATCCGTCGGACAATTCTATCGTGTGTGGGCTTCATCTGACTTTTTCTGTAGAAAAATCTGGCGGACTTTAGAAATAGAACATGTTTCAAATCTTTCTGACGGACTTGAGTCCTATCGAAAAATCCGTCTGTATGCTAGTCCGATAGACCAAAAATGATGCTAGGGCAGCTATTGGCTACTGGCTATGAACTTCCTTTTTCTAGTCCGGTCATACGTCATCACGTTCGAATCAGTCAGACTTTGGTGTGATCATGTGTAGGCAAGTCCGTTGAAAAGTCCAGTCGTGTGTACGTGGCAAGAGTGTTTATATTGGGAGTAATAACAGAAGACTGATTCCTCAGGTACAGGTTCATCTCTCGTGGGCTTTAGAGACTCGGCATCCAATAGAGTCTAGATAGATGAAAGATGAAAGGCTGCTAATGCTGTGTGCAGATCAGATAGAGATTCTGCAGGGGAAGGTGGGGGAGGAGCTTATGGACTTTGCTGTCAGAGTCAGAAATCCTCAGTGCTGCATGACTGCATTGAAATCCTTCCTAGATACATCAGAGGAGGACACATGATGGAGATACAAGACATTCAAGTATTCTTCTTGGGATTAGATATACTTTAAATGACAAAAAGAGGAATATAAAATGGTACAATGGGAAGCTCATGTACTAAATAATTGTATTAATAGTGGATAATGGACTGAAGCCCCCTATCAAAAATAACCCCCTATGAACATAAGAGGTGACAGCATTGTCACCCCCCCCCCCCCCCCCAGCCTTCCATATAACACCCATCCCCCATACCAGTACTGGTACTATGGTAAAGTACAAGTGCAGTCTGAGGAAGTCCCCTCTAGTCTCCAACATTGATTGCTGATAATCCTCCACAGAAGATGGAATTGTTGGTGATAGTTATGACATGTAAATCTGACTGATGATTACATAATAAGAACTACAACATGGACAGTGGATGGACTCGGAGATCTCCAAAGCTGGAATGTACAGAGCAGAGGACAGGAAACAGCTCAAGCTTGTAGAGAGAGTTCAGATCAGCAAAGTAATAGAATTCCTGCAGAGAGAAGGTGAGAGAGACCAGACACCGGGGATCACACATCCTTCACACAAGCCAAAAAAGGAAATCTTTTACAGCCATCACATCTAAGAATTGATAAGCTGCAATATAATAAATGTTTGCTTCTGGGTTTAATATCACTTTAAACTTTTCTCTTCAGAGTAGAGAAAAGACATCCGTCCTCCTAGGATACTAGCAAAAAACTGAGGCATGCTGGGATTAGGAGGGATTATCCTGGCCCCGCCCACAATTTTTTCATTTGCCAGTGTCAGATTCTCCTGTAGGTGGCAGTATAACCCAAACTTATCTGAACTGCTGTGTCCCTCATTGGATGAGAAAGAAAGAGAAGTGTGACTGTGATTGGTGGGTTTGGGACATCACAGAACAGATCTTACAGGACAAATGACCAATAAGGAGGAATATTTCCTGTTCTATAATCTGATATCTCTCATCATCCTCCATTGTGCAGTGTCACTTCTTAGTTGGTAAAGTCCTACAAGAAGGTGACAGGATGGTGTAAGATCATCACACACAGTACAATCTGACCATACAATCTTTGTACAATCAGCTTTATATCTTCCAGAACTATGTAATATGAGGACCTACCTAAACTATCATATCAGTCTCTGTACAATCTCTGTTCGATCTTCCAACAAGTATGTAGTGTAAGGATCTGTCTGATTGTATAATCAGACTGTAATGTGTGTGGTGAGTATTAGATATCCTGGAGGATGCTGAGAAATAGTGTGAGAGAATTCTGCTGAGATCTGATGACTGTTTATATCCTCTCTTCTAGGATTTACAACAAATCCTTCTCAGAGGAATCAATTAGAGAACTTGAACATCTGAAAAAGCTCCGACCAGAAATGAAGATTTATATGTGATGGCCCCGGAGGAGAAGACTCGGCTACAGCTGTGAATGTAGGAGGAGACTTGTCTACAGCTGTGAATGTAGGAGGAGACTTGTCTACAGCTGTTAATGGAGGAGGGGGAGGGGACTTTGCTGTGAATGGAGGAGGGGGAGGGGACATTGCTGTGAATGGGGGAGGGGACATTCTCTGGATGAGGATGAGATATAAATCTGAGCAAACCCAACCCAAGAGGAGAATGAATGATCACAGATGAAGTAATACACCAGGACAGGATGGGGGATTCTGTTTTATAATGAAGAAGATAAAAACTGAACATTTCATATATATTCTGACTCAGGGAACCCAGCCGGCATTTATCTGTCATCCCGGTATTTATCTTACACAGCCGGCTCCCCCTCCCCTCCCCCATGGTGGGGGGATCCTTGTTCTCTGAATGGAGTCTCCCCCCGATGTGTCACTGCCGGCCTTTCCACACGGACTCCGTGTCACCCACATGGACTGATCCCTGCAGGAGAGATCAGAACTGGGTTTGTATGAAGCTGTGTGCTGGAGGAGGACAATACAGGAGGACTCATCAGACGATCGATCAGCCTGGGAGCCCTCAAATCAGGGGGGAGGAGCCCTTGAAGAGTGTTGGGGGGACCCCAATGGGGGATGGGATGGAAGTCTCTGATAATCTTACTGTATACCATCAGTCTATGTATTCATCATTACATACACAGCAGGGATTGGGATTTAATTTTCTAAAAGACTGAGTGACATTCTATATATTAATGGAATACAAATAGAGAAAAATCATTAGTGCAGTGATATTATTTAAGAACGTTTAATGGAGCGCAGACCATATACTGCACATCATATCAGAGGGACATTCAGGTGTTTTGATGAAGTTTAATGTGGAATAAAGTTGTAATAAATAAAATGTCATTTTTACTTTTAGGCCCCTTTCACAAGGGGGGGATCCGCTCACTGTGCAGAGATGGACCTGGAAGAGTCCCGCACTCCTCTATGGGGAGATCGGATGAAAACGGACCGCTTGTCCATCTCCATCCCATCCCATCTGACCCGCTGGACTGATGGCGAATGTATCGCTATATGTCTGTTTTCAGCGGATCTTGTCGGATCGGATGCCAGGCGGGTGTCAGCGAACACAGATCCGCTGACATCCATCTCACCATAGAAGTCAATGGGTGGCTCGATCGGATTGGCCTAAAAAATGAACAGGCAGATCCGATCGGTCTGATCATGTGAAGGGGCCTTACTCCTAAGAACCTGGCTGGTGATACATTGTAAAATAAACACATTTATCATCTCCCTGTAATGTGAGGATTATTATGGAGTAGATAAATCGGGCTGAGATGGTCATACATGTAATACAATTATCATGGTGTACTGGTGTGTAATAATTCTTACCAGTTGAGTGGCTGATTAGAATTTTGGTGAAGCTTTCATATATTTTCTCTTGTTCAAACATTTTATTGAAGAATAGAAGAAGTATAAATAGATAAGGAACAAAAGAGAAAATTCCCATCGATAGAGAGGATAAGACAGGATCTACCATAATGCAATGAGAGGGACGCAGCCCTTAAAGAAATAAGGTTCACGTGGGGGGGGGGGGTACATTCAGGAGGATCATACAACATCTCATTTCTAATGCCGCGTACACACGAGCGGACTTTACGACAACTTTCCGAATGAACGGACTTGCCTACATACAATCAACCAAAGTCCGACGGATTCGTACGTGATGACGTACGACCGGACTAAAACAAGGAAGTTCATAGCCAGTAGCCAATAGCTGCCCTAGCGTCGGTTTTTGTCCATCGGACTAGCATACAGACGAGCGGACTTTTCGACCGGACTCGAGTCCTTTGGACAGATTTGAAACAAACATGTTTCAAATCTAAGTCCGTCAAACTTTTGAGAAAACAAAGTCCGCTGGAGCCCACACACGATCGAATTGTCCGATGGACTCCGGTACGCCGGACCAAGTATGCTGTAAAGTACGATCGTGTGTACGCGGCATTACAGGTGCAAAAAGCTATAGGTAGCATAGTAGAATAATTACAGATAGGTATGGTAGCCAGATCACTGCATAACCTCTCACAAATTAAAGCTCAAGAGAGAGAAATCCCAGTGTGAAGCAAAAATGAGGATACTACGTTCTCCGGTGAATAAAACCAGAGAAAAGGGGAGATGATTACCACCCTTAGGTAGGACCATGGGTCTTGTAGAGTTGTCGCAGATGATATCCTGTCAAATATATACAGTATATACTAGCGAGGCAATGCTAGTGTAGCACCCTCTAGTGTGCTAGAAGTAGAATAGTTTTTTGTTAAGTGTAGGTAAATTGTCAGGCTTGGCTGACAGCCAAGCCTGTGTTGTTTTTGTTTATCTGGGTCAGTTGAGTGACTCAGGGAGGCTGGTATGACTCACAGGCAGCATCTCTAAGACCTTCCCCTATTTCTAGAAACTGGTGGAAGATTCTAGAAGAATGGGAGTGGAAGTGAGGAGGAGCTGTTTTGAGTATTCATGAGGGCCCTGCCCAATCCCGAACAGATTGGTTGGCAGGAGGCAGGCCCCCTCAAATACTCTGGGTCAGCCCAGCTGGGGCAGTGTGGAGTTCGGGTGGAAGATAGAGATGTAGTGTTAGGCTGTCAGTGGCCCCGGAAGGGTGCCCCCTAGTCTGGGTGGTGTTCTTGGGCCTGTGCATAGCTGCGTAAGGAACCTTCTTTATGGTGCATGAGGGTGTCCTGTCCAGAGATACGGGAGCAAGTAAAAGACAGCAGGAGAACACTGCCAGGCGAATCTCCAGGAAAGAAGACAGCCAAATGGGCTGGTGAGTGTTGCAGCTGAGAGGCATACCTGAGAGGACTGGGGGAGAGCAGTCTGGGATGTATGCAGAGTCAGTCTGGGAAGACTGTTAACTTTTAGCCAGGAGGGCTGGTGAAAGGGGCAGCTGCAACCAGGTGGGCTGGCAGTGCCTGAAGAGGTGGTACTGGGATCACAAGCCACAGGAGGACAGCTGGGCACTAGGACTTTTTGCTACAATACTAGAGGGGCCCGCGGGCCCTGCCCATAAAGGGTAGTTGCTACAGATGTAACTGAGCCTCTGTTAGATCATCCAAATGGTGCCAGCTGGTCCTGGGAGTTGTAGTTCTACAAGCAAGATTGTTCTGGAGGTAGAAGGAGAAGAGTGTATATAGGCTGTAAATAGTTGTGTCCATGAAGAGTTTTGCTACTACCTTGATCAAGCGGGCATCCCATAAATACCCTCAACCCATCCAAATTCCACACCCCCAATCATAGGCGTGCGCACAGGGTGTGCCTGGGCACACCCTAATCGCCTTCCCCCTGTTTAGACCACTGATATTTCATCTCCCCAAAAAATGTTACAAAATACAATAATTTATGTAAAAATAAAATAAAAATAATGACACTGTCCACTGCCCTACTGACACCATCAGTGCATATACACATGCATATGTATTTGAGCTTTGGGGTGCACACCCTAATGCAAGAGGCTGCACACACCTATGCCCCCAATAAAATACAAAAACCAAGCTGCAAGGACTGATTCTTGTCTCCAGTCTGTGTGTCAGGCCATGCAGGTGGGAGATACCTTCACCCATCAGTGGCTCCTGCGGGGGTAGAGCTACATGTAGGGGGGTGTTGCCCGGGATATCCCACAAACTCATGGGGTCCCGCAAACTCGATGTTCGCTGGCGGCCTGCGATTGCGGCGAGGAGAGACAGAACGGGGAGGTGTAAACAAGGCATTTCCCTGTTCTGCCTAGCCACATGTCAGGGATCGATTGCTCCTTGTCATCGGGAGCAGTGAACTCTGTCATGTAGTGAGCCCATCCCCCTTACAGTTAGAACACATCCAGGGAACACACTTAACCCCTTGATCGCCCCCTAGTGTTCAACCCCTTCCTGCCAGTGTCATTTACACAGTAATCACTGCATTTTTATAGTACTGATCGCTGTATAAATGCCAATGGTCCCAAAAATGTGTCAAAAGACTCTGATTTGTCCGCCGCAATGTCGCACACCCGCTAAAAATCGCAGCTCGTATAAATTCCTCGGTACGCCTGGGAGGTGGACTATCTGTCCCATTCCGACTCTCCAGGGGAACTAGACAGGGCTGCCCTTTCTCTCCGGCCTTGTCTGCTCTAGCTATTGGCTACGCATCAAGGGTCTTCGTATTGGCTTGCTGGAGGAGAGGGTAGCCCTGTATGCAGATGATATTGTTCTCTTTCTCAATGACGCTGGCCCATCACTACAGGGGGCATTGATGGTCCTAAATGCTTTTTCTGCGGTGACTGGACTTAAGGTTAATTGGTCCAAGTCCATTCTATTCCCGATTGATCAGGCTGCCAGGGCTACATCCCCCCCAGATAATCCACTACAATGGGTTAACACCTTTAAATGCTTAGGTGTCCATGTCTCCACTCAAGCTTCAGACTTCATTATATTGAATCTAAACCCAGTACTTCTTGATACGAAAACAAAAATTAAGTCATGGAGCAAATTGCCTCTATCCATTTGGGGAAGAGTCAACCTCCTCAAAATGAAAATTATCCCCAAATTCACTTACCTGTTTCGCCATTCTCCGCAGTGGGTCCCTAAATCCTTTTTTAAAAAGCTTAACCATTTTCATCCTTTTTATGGGGCCCTACCCCACCCAGATACCAGTTGTCGACCTTGATGATGCCAACAACGCAGGGCAGCATGGCGTTTCCAGATTGTCACAAATACTTCCTGGCCGCACAACTGGTGACTGTGGTCTGGTGGTTACACCCCGACAGAACTAACACATCTACAGTGCTAGAGGCCACGGTAGTGGGCTCTTTGGAAGTCCTTCAATTTCTAATTTACAGGGGCCCCCGTGCCCCATACCCTCTGACCCCCTCTATGCTTACTACCCTGCGGGCTTGGAGAATAGGCCTGCATATGGAAAAATGTAAACAGTCGGAGATTTCCCCTAATGCCCCATTTTGGTTAAATCCCAGTCTAACCCACATTTACAAACTTTTGGACCCGTACGCATGGACCAAACATGGTAGAAAACTCATATCCCATATAGTATCACAGGCCTCCCTACTCCCCTTCTCCCACCTTTCCTCTATGTACAATTTACCGAAGCATTACTAGTTTCGTTACTTTAAACTGTCACATGCATTTTTGGCACAATTTCCACACTCTTCCTGTATCCTGGTCCAGTCGGAGTTGGAGAAGACACTCAGATCTAGTTGTGCTGAGAAGCCCACCTCACACTTGTACGCACATTTGATATTTGTGTCTTTGTCACCTCTTGATAAACTTTGGTCTCGTTGGCAATGAGATATTGCCACAATGGACAATGATGACTGGGATGATGCCTGGGACTTCCCTTTTCAATCATTAGTTTCCATACGTGACAGATTGGTGCAGTTTAAAATTGTACAAAGGGCTTACTTCACCCCACACAGACTTCATGTGATGAACTCTGAACACTCTTCGGAGTGCTGGAGATGTGGCACCTCACCGGGAGACTTTTCCCACATTTTTTGGCATTGCCCTAAAGTACAACAATATTGGAGTGAGGTACTCAACTTGACAAACAGAGTTGCATTGCCCACTCTACCACAGGTGATGGAGGTTTGCTTACTGGGCTTGATAGAAACTCTTGTCCCAACAATAGCAAAACGCACAATGATTGTGTTGTTACTCTTTTATGCCCGGAAGAATATTGCAATGCAGTGGAAAAAGCCCACTTCCCCTTCCTTGGTACAATGGAAGCGGTTGGCCAACGACAGCCTTCCTTTATATAAAGATATGTACGCGAATAGAGCTTGTCCGCTAAAATTTGACAAAGTTTGGCGTACATGGTTGGACGAACTTGATACGGCTCAATGAATACGGGTTTATATACAGATAATATGTTATAGGTTCAGGTTGGAATTTTAAGTTTTAGATTAAGTTAAGTAATATCCTTAATCTCACTGGCAGAGATATCTGTAATTTTATCAAGGTCATGTATTGGATAGGGAGCAGCGTTCTTAACTCCGGTTCCATTCTATGACATGCAACTCACTCTGGCAAATTAATGCATAACCTCCTTCATTGTATGTGTATAATATAGGCACTTAAGTTGTATATGTGTTGTTTGTACCGAAACTTGCAATAAAAAAAAAAAAAAAAAAAAAAAAAAAATCGATCAATATACGCTTATTGCAATTTTTTACCAAAAATATGCAGTAGAATAAATATTGGCCTAAACTGAGGTATAAAATTTGTTTGTTTTTTTTAAATTTGGGAATATTATAGCAAAAAGTAAAAAAATTGTGTTTTTTTTTTCAAAATTGTCGCTCTTTTATTGTTTATAGTGCAAAAAATAAAAACCGCAGAGGTGATCAAATACCACCAAAAGAAAGCTCTATTTGTGGGAAAAAAAGGACGTCAATTTTGTTTGTGTACAACATTGCACGACCGCCACAATTGTCAGTTAAATCGACGCAGTGCTGTATCGCAAAAAATGGCCTGGCCATGAAGGGGGTAAATCCTTCCGGGGCTGAAGTGGTTAATACATTATTTCTTTAGAATTGCCAAACATTTTATACTCCTGGAGTAAAAATCTAATAAGATGTTTATTATTTTTGGTATTAAGGTTTGAACATGCACTACAGACACAGATTTAGCCGTTGTGATATAAAACGTCTTTACAGATAAAACCAAGTTTCATAAACAAACACAAATATTGCTTTTTGACAAGCAGAAGACCAAGTTGAAAATATAAAAAACCCAAAAACTGTAAACTCTGTTGGCTGTAATGCCATTGCACATATTACCTGAATATATTACCAACATTAAATATTAAGAAAAAAAAATAAGAAAAGCCTTTTTCTAAATTTTTTTTTCTTTCATCAGCTTATTAGATGCCCCCTAATTATTCTTATGTGGTAGTGCAGTGTTCATTTTGACGTCAAATTTCAATTTAGTTTTAGTCATAGTCTTTTGACTAAAATGCCAATTTAGTTTTATAAGACAGAAGAACCCCCACCATACCGACATCCAATGATTGGAGAAAAAGGATTGAGAGAGTGACTCTCTCAAAAAAAAAAAAGAATAGACTTTGTGGGCACAAGACAAGGCGGTAATTCAAAAAAATTCATATCTTTATTACAAAAAGGTTAAAACCACATAAAGATATAACAAACACAACACCCTCTACTAGACAAAGGTCAACAGATACCCAATAAACAGACATGGAGGTTTGGAACCTATTGTTTTGTTGGTGAGAGGTCCA
The DNA here is from genome assembly GCA_037952835.1 of Lithobates septentrionalis. Classification (NCBI taxonomy): domain Eukaryota; kingdom Metazoa; phylum Chordata; class Amphibia; order Anura; family Ranidae; genus Lithobates; species Lithobates septentrionalis. Next base: position 148,014 of record JBBDGP010004533.1, on the reverse strand, counting down.
TCAAAAGTATAAACAAAAAGGAGTATATATAATATTCAAAAGGTAAAGTCCAAGAACTCCTCCATGCTTGTTTGTCAACGCGTTTCACATCTAATTGCTACCTCAGGACATACTGGGTAGGTGCTGATTGACCATGAAGATCAAGTAAGGGGTGAAACCACAAACAAAGGAAAACCAAATCAGTCCTTCCAAGAATCCAAGATTCAAATTGAAAGCATTCAACTCCCACGTAGGGTACCTGGACCACCACCTGTTCCAACATGACTGAGCACCAGAGCACAAAGCAAAGTCCAAAAAGACATGGATGAGAGAGTTTGGGGTGGAGAAATTTGACTGGCCTGCACAGAGTCCTGACCTCAAACCGATAGAACACCCTTGGGATGAATTTGAGCCAAGACTGTAAGCCAGGCCTTCTCATCCAACATCAGTGTCTGACCTCACAAATGCGCTTCTGGAAGAATGGTCAAACATTCCCATAGACGCACTCCTAAACCTTGTGGACGGCCTTCCAGAAGAGCTGAAGTTGTTATAGCTGCAAAGGGTGGGCCAACTCAATATTGAACCCTATGGACTAAGACTGGGATGCCATTAAAGTTCATGTGTGTGTAAAGGCAGGCGTCCCAATACTTTTAGTAATATAGTGTATATAAAGATGGCCATACATTATACAATTTTCTTATTCCATTTCCTTTAGATTTCCCTTCAGCTCCGTAGTACAAGGACCGGCCTGATTACATCCACATTCAAAGGGTTTAGCTTTCACCTGCATGTTATATGGTTTTGGTAAATCTAAAAGGAAAATTGTAGAATGTATGGCCAACCTAAGGGCTCCCCTCATTAGATACAAATACAATCGATTGTTTAGGTCCTCACATCAGTGCTGGGACAAGGCCAGCTAGAGCCCAGGGTGAAAACATGACAGACTGTGCCCCTCCCCAAGATATATGAGCATTATGTGTGGGCAAAAAAATAATTGATCGCTAATCTGTATGCTTCCCCCCTAAGTATAAATCCCCCTCCCCCGAGATAAATCTGCCCCCGGCTTAATCCCCCTCCCAGCAACATTTTCTGCTCCCCCATCCCCCCCTCCCAGCTCAAATCCTCTCTCTCCTCAGGTCCCCCAGCACCCCCCCCAAAAAAGTACTCCTTTTAGCACAAATCCTTAACCCCCCCCCCCCCCGAATACACATCCCCTCCCCCACTCCAAATCCCTTCTCCCAGTACAAATCCCAACCCCCCAAAAAAGAAAAATTATCCTCCTAGTATAAATCCCATCACCCTCTACCATATCACCTCTTCTAGCACAAACACTCCAAATCCCCTCCCCCATCCCCCTCCCAACACAAATCCCCCAAATCACCTTTCCTAGCACCCCCCCCTATATTTCCCATCCCAGAACAATCCTTACCCCCTGCTGCCCCCCAATGTCTCCCACCCAACATCCCCCACCCCCCAAAATCTCCTTGCGGCACCCCCCATCACACAGTGCCCAGGGCAGCCGCCCCTCCTGCCCCCCCGTCCCGGCCCTGCCTCACATTACATCGTTTTGCTAAGTTGTAAAGCGATGGTCCAGTAAGATTGAAATATGTAGTCAGCCTAAAGCTAGCCATACACTGTGCAATCAGATTGTATGATCTCTTTTATGTAATGTGCCTGATTGGATACAATCTGATTGGATTGTTTAGGATTACGTAGGTTTTGGACAGGTGCGAGTCATTTCATTACCAATCGAAATCTGGACACTTTTTTTTTACTAGTTTTAGCCATGCAATGACGCTGATGCAGGGCGGAGCTTGCCGATGCAGGGCGGAGCTTGCACCGCGTGTACAATGGCCCTTACCGACAAGGATTTGCCCTCAGGGGGCGGAGCATATTGTCCTCATTCTGGTGGGTCCTCGTTGTCTCTTCTTCTTACTCTCTAGGGCGGGGTTCTCCAGCTGTTGTGGAACTACATGTCCCATGAGGCATTGCAAGGCTGGCAGTTACAATTCCTCCCAGAGGCATGATGGGACTTGTAGTTCTGCAGGCCCCATGTTGCCCTCCAGCTGTTGGAAAGAAATAGTTTGGCAGATACAAGGAGGGGACCAACTGCCATCAGGACCCCTCACCTTTCCCTGCTCTGTGCTGGTGGTGGTCACACGGTGCCCTTAACCCACAGCCAATCACAGGGCTCTTATCCTAGAAAGTGCACGGCGGTGGTTACAATGGTGACAAAAAACGAGACCAACAAGTGTGTAAGAACGTGTCACCACCCTTCTCCAAACTGACCCATGGAGAGGAGGGACCAGCCATCCCCATTTCCCTTCCCCATGGTGATCTTCATCCCAAAATCAGGCAAAGATCGACTATCACAGCCCCACTATAAGTCGCTGATTGCCAGCCATTAGTAGAAAAAAGAATAAAAAATTCCAGTATATAAACTGTATATACAGTACCAGTGGGAGCTGGTGCTCAGTTTCCTTGAGGGGGTGGACCCCCCAGCCAGCCCCCCCCCGGTACTCGCTCAATTGATCGCCACCACAACTGGGTGGGCTCTGGGTGCAGTGCTCTGATCCCCGAGACCAAACTTTATGGAGCCAATTAGAGCCTCAGATTCCAATCACATGCTTCGAAAAAACAATAGCATTGGAATCCATGCGTCTGGCGCCCCGCATGTAGATTAGGGGGGCGGCACTCCTGCGCCCTGCATGAGCGCCCCTCACTGTACAGAACCATCATTTGTAGATGACGGAACTTTCACCAATTTCACTACAACCAACTTGGGAAGTTGGGAATGAGGGACACCGAGGGATGGAGAAGACACACGAAGGGTGAAGAAGCATGGTTACAAAGATTCTAAATGTGGTGGCTGCATTCGTTTTCTTTTTCTTTCTTTATTATGCTTTCTTCTATTTTCACCCGATGATCCAGCCAGTACATCTGTTGTTTTTCAAAAGAACAAGCTGTCCTGCAGATGTAGCAGTTAGTGTGTTGAGACAAACTATCAAGGAACAGCTTTTATTTAATCTGTGTGCCACACCTTATAAAGTGTTAGTGTATCTAAATCTGCTAGTCCAGCTAACACTCCCCTCCCCCCAGACTGACAATGCTGCCGTCCAAAGGTGCCCCCTGTGCTCATTCCTCCAGAGTGTAGACACTCTAATACAGGAGGTGTGTTACTGGTCATATCACCAGGTGACAACAGAGGGGAAAAAGAGCCTAAAAAAGAAAACAAATGCAGCCGCCACATCTAATGATTGGTAACCTGGCCTGCAATATACTATATTTTATTGGGGGGTTTAATACGGCTTTAAGTCTACATATGGTATATGCTGTACAGTCTGCAGTCCTTGTACCCCAAAATACTTCCTCATTTCTGTGCTATGAGTGAGAGGATCGCTGACATAAACCTGCCATCTATACACTCAGATAAAGACAACGATCAATGTATATTTAGTCCCCCTTTATATCAGAATCTCCCCTTCACATCAGAAGTCCGACCTTCACATCAGGTGTCACCTGAACATTAAAGAAAACTCCTTTCAAACCACAAGTCCCCTCCTTCACACCACGAGTCCCTCCTTCACACCACGAGTCCCCCCTTCACACCACGAGTCCCCTCCTTCACACCACGAGTCCCCTCCTTCACACCACGAGTCCCCTCCTTCACACCACGAGTCCCCTCCTTCACACCACAAGTCCCCTCCTTCACACCACGAGTCCCTCCTCCACACCACGAGTCCCCCTCTTCCCACCACGAGTCCCCTCCTTCCCACCACGAGTCCCCCTCTTCACACCACGAGTCCCTCCTTCACACCACGAGTCCCCCTCTTCACACCACGAGTCCCCTCCTTCCCACCACGAGTCCCCCTCTTCACACCACGAGTCCCTCCTTCACACCACGAGTCCCCTCCTTCCCACCACGAGTCCCCCTCTTCACACCACGAGTCCCTCCTTCACACCACGAGTCCCCCCTTCACACCACGAGTCCCCTCCTTCACACCACGAGTCCCCTCCTTCACACCACGAGTCCCCTCCTTCACACCACGAGTCCCCTCCTTCACACCACGAGTCCCCTCCTTCACACCACAAGTCCCCTCCTTCACACCACAAGTCCCCGCCTTCACACCACGAGTCCCCCTCTTCCCACCACGAGTCCCCTCCTTCACACCACGAGTCCCCTCCTTCCCACCACGAGTCCCCCTCTTCACACCACGAGTCCCTCCTTCACACCACGAGTCCCCCCTTCACACCACGAGTCCCCTCCTTCACACCACGAGTCCCCTCCTTCACACCACGAGTCCCCTCCTTCACACCACGAGTCCCCTCCTTCACACCACGAGTCCCCTCCTTCACACCACGAGTCCCCTCCTTCACACCACGAGTCCCCTCCTTCACACCATGAGTCCTCTCCTTCACTCCACGAGTCCCCTCCTTCACACCACCAGTCCCCTCCTTCACACCACCAGTCCCCTCCTTCACACCACCAGTCCCTCCTTCACACCGCGAGTTGCCTCCTTCACACCACGAGACCCCTCCTTCACACCACGAGTCCCCTCCTTCACACCACCAGTCCTCTCCTTCCCACCGCGAGTCCCCTCCTTCACACCACCAGTCCCCTCCTTCCCACCGCGAGTCCCCTCCTTCCCACCACCAGTCCCCTCCTTCACACCACCAGTCCCCTCCTTCACACCACCAGTCCCCTCCTTCACACCACGAGTCCCCTCCTTCACACCACGAGTCCCCTCCTTCCCACCACGAGTCCCCTCCTTTACACCACGAGTCCCCTCCTTCCCACCACGAGTCCCCTCCTTCACACCACGAGTCCCCTCCTTCACACCACGAGTCCCCTCCTTCACACCACGAGTCCCCTCCTTCCCACCACAAGTCCCCTCCTTCACACCACGAGTCCCCTCCTTCATACCACGAGACCCTCCTTCACACCACCAGTCCCCTCCTTCACACCACGAGTCCCTCCCTCCACACCACGAGTCCCCTCCTTCATACCACAAGACCCTCCTTCACACCACCAGTCCCCTCCTTCACACCACGAGTCCCCTCCTTCCCACCACGAGTCCTCTCCTTCCCACCACGAGTCCCCTCCTCCACACCACGAGTCCCCTCCTTCACACCACCAGTCCCCTCCTTCACACCACGAGTCCCCTCCTTCCCACCACGAGTCCCCTCCTCCACACCACGAGTCCCCTCCTTCACACCACCAGTCCCCTCCTTCACACCACCAGTCCCCTCCTTCACACCACCAGTCCCCTCCTTCCCACCACGAGTCCCCTCCTTCCCACCACGAGTCCCCTCCTTCACACCGCGAGTCCCCTCCTTCACACCACGAGTCCCCTCCTTCCCACCGCGAGTCCCCTCCTTCACACCGCGAGTCCCCTCCTTCACACCACGAGTCCCCTCCTTCCCACCGCGAGTCCCCTCCTTCACACCGCGAGTCCCCTCCTTCACACCACGAGTCCCCTCCTTCCCACCGCGAGTCCCCTCCTTCACACCACGAGTCCCCTCCTTCACACCACGAGTCCCCTCCTCCACATCACGAGTCCCCTCCTCCACACCACGAGTCCCCTCCTCCACCCCACGAGTCCCCTCCTCCACACCACGAGTCCCCTCCTTCACACCACAAGTCCCCTCCTTCACACCACGAGTCCCTCCTTCACACCACGAGTCCCCTCCTCCACACCACGAGTCCCCTCCTTCACACCACAAGTCCCCTCCTTCACACCACGAGTCCCTCCTTCACACCACGAGTCCCTCCCTTCACACCACGAGTTCCCTCCTTCACACCACGAGTCCCTCCTTCACACCACGAGTCCCCCCTTCACACCACGAGTCCCCTCCTTCACACCACGAGTCCCCTCCTTCACACCACGAGTCCCCTCCTTCACACCACGAGTTCCCTCCTTCACACCACGAGTCCCTCCTTCACACCACGAGTCCCCTCCTTCACACCACCAGTCCCCTCCTTCACACCACCAGTCCCCTCCTTCACACCACGAGTCCCCTCCTTCACACCACGAGTCCCCTCCTTCACACCACGAGTCCCCTCCTTCACACCACAAGTCCCTCCCTCCACACCACGGGTCCCCTACTTCACACCACGAGTCCCCTACTTCACACCACGAGTCCCCTACTTCACACCACGAGTCCCTCCTCCCCACCGCGAGTCCCCTCCTTCACACCACAAGTCCCTCCCTCCACACCACGGGTCCCCTCCTTCACACCACGAGTCCCCTATTTCACACCACGAGTCCCCTACTTCACACCACGAGTCCCCTCCTTCACACCACGAGTCCCCTCCTTCACACCACGAGTCCCTCCTCCCCACCGCGAGTCCCCTCCTTCACACCACGAGTTCCCTCCTTTACACCACGAGTCCCCCCTTCACACCACGAGTCCCCCCCTTCACACCACGAGTCCCTCCTTCACACCACGAGTCCCCTCCTTCACACCACGAGTCCCTCCTCCCCACCGCGAGTCCCCTCCTTCACACCACGAGTTCCCTCCTTTACACCACGAGTCCCCCCTTCACACCACGAGTCCCCCTCCTTCACACCACGAGTCCCCTCCTTCCCACCACGAGTCCCCTCCTTCACACCACGAGCCCCTTCCTTCACACCACGAGTCCCTTCCTTCACACCACAAGTCCCCTCCTTCACACCACGAGTCCCCTCCTTCACACCACGAGTCCCCTCCTTCAAACCATGAGTCCCCTCCGAGTCCCCTCCTTCACACCACGAGTCCCCTCCTTCACACCACCAGTCCCCTCCTTCACATCACCAGTCCCCTCCTTCACACCATCAGTCCCCTCCTTCACACCACCAGTCCCCTCCTTCACACCACGAGTCCCCTCCTTCACACCACGAGTCCCCTCCTCCACATCACGAGTCCCCTCCTTCACACCACCAGTCCCCTCCTTCACATCACGAGTCCCCTCCTTCACACCACGAGTCCCCTCCTCCACACCACGAGTCCCCTCCTCCACACCAGGAGTCCCCTCCTCCACACCAGGAGTCCCCTCCTTCACACCACGAGTCCCCTCCTTCACACCACGAGTCCCCTCCTCCACACCAGGAGTCCCCTCCTCCACACCAGGAGTCCCCTCCTTCACACCACGAGTCCCCTCCTTCACACAACGAGTCCCCTCCTTCACACCACAAGTCCCTCCCTCCACACCACGGGTCCCCTCCTTCACACCACGAGTCCCCTCCTTCACACCACGAGTCCCCTCCTTCACACCACGAGTCCCCTCCTTCACACCACGAGTCCCCTCCTTCACACCACGAGTCCCTCCTCCACACCACGAGTCCCCTCTCTCACACCACGAGTTCCCTCCTTTACACCACGAGTCCCCCCTTAACACCACGAGTCCCCCCCTTCAAACCACGAGTCCCCTCCTTCACACCACGAGTCCCCTCCTTCCCACCACGAGTCCCCTCCTTCACACCACGAGTCCCCTCCTTCACACCACGAGTCCCTCCTTCACACCACGAGTCCCCTCCTTCACACCACGAGTCCCCTCCTTCACACCACGAGTCCCCTCCTTCACACCACGAGTCCCCTCCTTCACACCACGAGTCCCCTCCTTCACACCACGAGTCCCCTCCTTCACACCACGAGTCCCCTCCTTCACACCACGAGTCCCCTCCTTCACACCATGAGTCCTCTCCTTCACTCCACGAGTCCCCTCCTTCACACCACCAGTCCCCTCCTTCACACCACCAGTCCCCTCCTTCACACCACCAGTCCCTCCTTCACACCGCGAGTCGCCTCCTTCACACCACGAGACCCCTCCTTCACACCACGAGTCCCCTCCTTCACACCACCAGTCCCCTCCTTCCCACCGCGAGTCCCCTCCTTCACACCACCAGTCCCCTCCTTCCCACCGCGAGTCCCCTCCTTCCCACCACCAGTCCCCTCCTTCACACCACCAGTCCCCTCCTTCACACCACCAGTCCCCTCCTTCACACCACGAGTCCCCTCCTTCACACCACGAGTCCCTCCCTCCACACCACGAGTCCCCTCCTTCCCACCACGAGTCCCCTCCTTTACACCACGAGTCCCCTCCTTCCCACCACGAGTCCCCTCCTTCACACCACGAGTCCCCTCCTTCACACCACGAGTCCCCTCCTTCACACCACGAGTCCCCTCCTTCCCACCACAAGTCCCCTCCTTCACACCACGAGTCCCCTCCTTCATAACACGAGACCCTCCTTCACACCACCAGTCCCCTCCTTCACACCACGAGTCCCTCCCTCCACACCACGAGTCCCCTCCTTCATACCACAAGACCCTCCTTCACACCACCAGTCCCCTCTTTCACACCACGAGTCCCCTCCTTCCCACCACGAGTCCTCTCCTTCCCACCACGAGTCCCCTCCTCCACACCACGAGTCCCCTCCTTCACACCACCAGTCCCCTCCTTCACACCACGAGTCCCCTCCTTCCCACCACGAGTCCCCTCCTCCACACCACGAGTCCCCTCCTTCACACCACCAGTCCCCTCCTTCACACCACCAGTCCCCTCCTTCACACCACCAGTCCCCTCCTTCCCACCACCAGTCCCCTCCTTCCCACCACCAGTCCCCTCCTTCACACCGCGAGTCCCCTCCTTCACACCACGAGTCCCCTCCTTCCCACCGCGAGTCCCCTCCTTCACACCGCGAGTCCCCTCCTTCACACCACGAATCCCCTCCTTCCCACCGCGAGTCCCCTCCTTCACACCACGAGTCCCCTCCTTCACACCACGAGTCCCCTGCTCCACATCACGAGTCCCCTCCTCCACACCACGAGTCCCCTCCTCCACCCCATGAGTCCCCTCCTCCACACCACGAGTCCCCTCCTTCACACCACAAGTCCCCTCCTTCACACCACGAGTTCCCTCCTTCACACCACGAGTCCCTCCTTCACACCACGAGTCCCTCCCTCCACACCACGAGTCCCCTCCTTCACACCACGAGTCCCCTCCTTCACACCACAAGTCCCTCCCTCCACACCACGGGTCCCCTACTTCACACCACGAGTCCCCTACTTCACACCACGAGTCCCTCCTCCCCACCGCGAGTCCCCTCCTTCACACCACAAGTCCCTCCCTCCACACCACGGGTCCCCTCCTTCACACCACGAGTCCCCTATTTCACACCACGAGTCCCCTACTTCACACCACGAGTCCCCTCCTTCACACCACGAGTCCCTCCTCCCCACCGCGAGTCCCCTCCTTCACACCACGAGTTCCCTCCTTTACACCACGAGTCCCCCCTTCACACCACGAGTCCCCCCCTTCACACCACGAGTCCCTCCTTCACACCACGAGTCCCCTCCTTCACACCACGAGTCCCTCCTCCCCACCGCGAGTCCCCCTCCTTCACACCACGAGTTCCCTCCTTTACACCACGAGTCCCCCCTTCACACCACGAGTCCCCCCCCTTCACACCACGAGTCCCCTCCTTCCCACCACGAGTCCCCTCCTTCACACCACGAGTCCCTTCCTTCACACCACGAGTCCCTTCCTTCACACCACAAGTCCCCTCCTTCACACCACGAGTCCCCTCCTTCACACCACGAGTCCCCTCCTTCAAACCATGAGTCCCCTCCGAGTCCCCTCCTTCACACCACGAGTCCCCTCCTTCACACCACCAGTCCCCTCCTTCACACCACCAGTCCCCTCCTTCACACCATCAGTCCCCTCCTTCACACCACCAATCCCCTCCTTCACACCACGAGTCCCCTCCTTCACACCACGAGTCCCCTCCTCCACATCACGAGTCCCCTCCTTCACACCACCAGTCCCCTCCTTCACATCACGAGTCCCCTCCTTCACACCACGAGTCCCCTCCTCCACACCACGAGTCCCCTCCTCCACACCAGGAGTCCCCTCCTCCACACCAGGAGTCCCATCCTTCACACCACGAGTCCCCTCCTTCACACCACGAGTCCCCTCCTTCACACCACAAGTCCCTCCCTCCACACCACGGGTCCCCTCCTTCACACCACGAGTCCCCTCCTTCACACCACGAGTCCCCTCCTTCACACCACGAGTCCCCTCCTTCACACCACGAGTCCCCTCCTTCACACCACGAGTCCCTCCTCCACACCACGAGTCCCCTCTCTCACACCACGAGTTCCCTCCTTTACACCACGAGTCCCCCCTTAACACCACGAGTCCCCCCCTTCAAACCACGAGTCCCCTCCTTCACACCACGAGTCCCCTCCTTCCCACCACGAGTCCCTTCCTTCACACCACGAGTCCCTTCCTTCACACCACAAGTCCCCTCCTTCACACCATGAGTCCCCTCCTTCACACCACGAGTCCCCTCCTTCAAACCATGAGTCCCCTCCGAGTCCCCTACTTCACACCACGAGTCCCCTCCTTCACACCACCAGTCCCCTCCTTCACACCACCAGTCCCCTCCTTCACACCATCAGTCCCCTCCTTCACACCACCAGTCCCCTCCTTCACACCACCAGTCCCCTCCTTCACACCACGAGTCCCCTCCTTCACACCACAAGTCCCCTCCTCCACATCACGAGTCCCCTCCTCCACACCACGAGTCCCCTCCTCCACATCACGAGTCCCCTCCTCCACACCAGGAGTCCCCTCCTTCCCACCACGAGTCCCCTCCTTTACACCACGAGTCCCCTCCTTCCCACCACGAGTCCCCTCCTTCACACCACGAGTCCCCTCCTTCACACCACGAGTCCCCTCCTTCCCACCACGAGTCCCCTCCTTCACACCACGAGTCCCCTCCTTCATACCACGAGACCCTCCTTCACACCACCAGTCCCCTCCTTCACACCACGAGTCCCTCCCTCCACACCACGAGTCCCCTCCTTCCCACCACGAGTCCTCTCCTTCCCACCACGAGTCCCCTCCTCCACACCACGAGTCCCCTCCTTCACACCACCAGTCCCCTCCTTCACACCACCAGTCCCCTCCTTCCCACCACCAGTCCCCTCCTTCACACCACCAGTCCCCTCCCTCACACCACCAGTCCCCTCCTTCCCACCACGAGTCCCCTCCTGCCCACCACGAGTCCCCTCCTTCACACCGCGAGTCCCCTCCTTCACGCCATGAGTCCCCTCCTTCCCACCGCGAGTCCCCTCCTTCACACCGCGAGTCCCCTCCTTCACACCACGAGTCCCCTCCTTCCCACCGCGAGTCCCCTCCTTCACACCGCGAGTCCCCTCCTTCACACCACGAGTCCCCTCCTTCCCACCGCGAGTCCCCTCCTTCACACCGCGAGTCCCCTGCTTCACACCACGAGTCCCCTCCTTCACACCACGAGTCCCCTCCTTCACACCACGAGTCCCCTGCTTCACACCACGAGTCCCCTCCTCCACATCACGAGTCCCCTCCTCCACACCACGAGTCCCCTCCTCCACCCCACGAGTCCCCTCCTCCACACCACGAGTCCCCTCCTCCACACCACGAGTCCCCTCCTTCACACCACGAGTCCCCTCCTTCACACCACAAGTCCCTCCCTCCACACCACGGGTTCCCTCCTTCACACCACGAGTCCCCTATTTCACACCACGAGTCCCCTCCTTCCCACCGCGAGTCCCCTCCTTCACACCACGAGTCCCCTCCTTCACACCACGAGTCCCCTCCTCCACATCACGAGTCCCCTCCTCCACACCACGAGTCCCCTCCTCCACCCCATGAGTCCCCTCCTCCACACCACGAGTCCCCTCCTTCACACCACAAGTCCCCTTTTTCACACCACGAGTTCCCTCCTTCACACCACGAGTCCCTCCTTCACACCACGAGTCCCTCCCTCCACACCACGAGTCCCCTCCTTCACACCACGAGTCCCCTCCTTCACACCACAAGTCCCTCCCTCCACACCACGGGTCCCCTACTTCACACCACGAGTCCCCTACTTCACACCACGAGTCCCTCCTCCCCACCGCGAGTCCCCTCCTTCACACCACAAGTCCCTCCCTCCACACCACGGGTCCCCTCCTTCACACCACGAGTCCCCTATTTCACACCACGAGTCCCCTACTTCACACCACGAGTCCCCTCCTTCACACCACGAGTCCCTCCTCCCCACCGCGAGTCCCCTCCTTCACACCACGAGTTCCCTCCTTTACACCACGAGTCCCCCCTTCACACCACGAGTCCCCCCCTTCACACCACGAGTCCCTCCTTCACACCACGAGTCCCCTCCTTCACACCACGAGTCCCTCCTCCCCACCGCGAGTCCCCCTCCTTCACACCACGAGTTCCCTCCTTTACACCACGAGTCCCCCCTTCACACCACGAGTCCCCCCTCTTCACACCACGAGTCCCCTCCTTCCCACCACGAGTCCCCTCCTTCACACCACGAGTCCCTTCCTTCACACCACGAGTCCCTTCCTTCACACCACAAGTCCCCTCCTTCACACCACGAGTCCCCTCCTTCACACCACGAGTCCCCTCCTTCAAACCATGAGTCCCCTCCGAGTCCCCTCCTTCACACCACGAGTCCCCTCCTTCACACCACCAGTCCCCTCCTTCACACCACCAGTCCCCTCCTTCACACCATCAGTCCCCTCCTTCACACCACCAGTCCCCTCCTTCACACCACGAGTCCCCTCCTTCACACCACGAGTCCCCTCCTCCACATCACGAGTCCCCTCCTTCACACCACCAGTCCCCTCCTTCACATCACGAGTCCCCTCCTTCACACCACGAGTCCCCTCCTCCACACCAGGAGTCCCCTCCTCCACACCAGGAGTCCCATCCTTCACACCACGAGTCCCCTCCTTCACACCACGAGTCCCCTCCTTCACACCACAAGTCCCTCCCTCCACACCACGGGTCCCCTCCTTCACACCACGAGTCCCCTCCTTCACACCACGAGTCCCCTCCTTCACACCACGAGTCCCCTCCTTCACACCACGAGTCCCCTCCTTCACACCACGAGTCCCTCCTCCACACCACGAGTCCCCTCTCTCACACCACGAGTTCCCTCCTTTACACCACGAGTCCCCCCTTAACACCACGAGTCCCCCCCTTCAAACCACGAGTCCCCTCCTTCACACCACGAGTCCCCTCCTTCCCACCACGAGTCCCTTCCTTCACACCACGAGTCCCTTCCTTCACACCACAAGTCCCCTCCTTCACACCACGAGTCCCCTCCTTCACACCACGAGTCCCCTCCTTCAAACCATGAGTCCGCTCCGAGTCCCCTACTTCACACCACGAGTCCCCTCCTTCACACCACCAGTCCCCTCCTTCACACCACCAGTCCCCTCCTTCACACCATCAGTCCCCTCCTTCACACCACCAGTCCCCTCCTTCACACCACCAGTCCCCTCCTTCACACCCCGAGTCCCCTCCTTCACACCACAAGTCCCCTCCTCCACATCACGAGTCCCCTCCTCCACACCACGAGTCCCCTCCTCCACATCACGAGTCCCCTCCTCCACACCAGGAGTCCCCTCCTTCCCACCACGAGTCCCCTCCTTTACACCACGAGTCCCCTCCTTCCCACCACGAGTCCCCTCCTTCACACCACGAGTCCCCTCCTTCACACCACGAGTCCCCTCCTTCCCACCACGAGTCCCCTCCTTCACACCACGAGTCCCCTCCTTCATACCACGAGACCCTCCTTCACACCACCAGTCCCCTCCTTCACACCACGAGTCCCTCCCTCCACACCACGAGTCCCCTCCTTCCCACCACGAGTCCTCTCCTTCCCACCACGAGTCCCCTCCTCCACACCACGAGTCCCCTCCTTCACACCACCAGTCCCCTCCTTCACACCACCAGTCCCCTCCTTCCCACCACCAGTCCCCTCCTTCACACCACCAGTCCCCTCCTTCACACCACCAGTCCCCTCCTTCCCACCACGAGTCCCCTCCTGCCCACCACGAGTCCCCTCCTTCACACCGCGAGTCCCCTCCTTCACGCCATGAGTCCCCTCCTTCCCACCGCGAGTCCCCTCCTTCACACCGCGAGTCCCCTCCTTCACACCACGAGTCCCCTCCTTCCCACCGCGAGTCCCCTCCTTCACACCGCGAGTCCCCTCCTTCACACCGCGAGTCCCCTCCTTCCCACCGCGAGTCCCCTCCTTCACACCGCGAGTCCCCTGCTTCACACCACGAGTCCCCTCCTTCACACCACGAGTCCCCTCCTTCACACCACGAGTCCCCTGCTTCACACCACGAGTCCCCTCCTCCACATCACGAGTCCCCTCCTCCACACCACGAGTCCCCTCCTCCACCCCACGAGTCCCCTCCTCCACACCACGAGTCCCCTCCTCCACACCACGAGTCCCCTCCTTCACACCACGAGTCCCCTCCTTCACACCACAAGTCCCTCCCTCCACACCACGGGTCCCCTCCTTCACACCACGAGTCCCCTATTTCACACCACGAGTCCCCGACTTCACACCACGAGTCCCCTCCTTCACACCACGAGTCCCTCCTCCCCACCGCGAGTCCCCTCCTTCACACCACGAGTTCCCTCCTTTACACCACGAGTCCCCCCTTCACACCACGAGTCCCCCCCCTTCACACCACGGGTCCCTCCTTCACACCACGAGTCCCCTCCTTCCCACCACGAGTCCCCTCCTTCACACCACGAGTCCCTTCCTTCACACCACGAGTCCCTTCCTTCACACCACAAGTCCCCTCCTTCACACCACGAGTCCCCTCCTTCACACCATGAGTCCCCTCCTTCAAACCATGAGTCCCCTCCGAGTCCCCTCCTTCACACCACGAGTCCCCTCCTTCACACCACCAGTCCCCTCCTTCACACCACCAGTCCCCTCCTTCACACCATCAGTCCCCTCCTTCACACCACCAGTCCCCTCCTTCACACCACCAGTCCCCTCCTTCACACCACCAGTCCCCTCCTTCACACCACGAGTCCCCTCCTCCACATCACGAGTCCCCTCCTCCACACCACGAGTCCCCTCCTCCACACCAGGAGTCCCCTCCTCCACACCAGGAGTCCCCTCCTTCACACCACAAGTCCCTCCCTCCACACCACGGGTCCCCTCCTTCACACCACGAGTCCCCTATTTCACACCACGAGTCCCCGACTTCACACCACAAGTCCCCTCCTTCACACCACGAGTCCCTCCTCCCCACCGCGAGTCCCCTCCTTCACACCACGAGTTCCCTCCTTTACACCACGAGTCCCCCCTTCACACCACGAGTCCCCCCCCTTCACACCACGAGTCCCCTCCTTCACACCACGAGTCCCCTCCTTCCCACCACGAGTCCCCTCCTTCACACCACGAGTCCCTTCCTTCACACCACGAGTCCCTTCCTTCACACCACAAGTCCCCTCCTTCACACCACGAGTCCCCTCCTTCACACCATGAGTCCCCTCCTTCAAACCATGAGTCCCCTCCGAGTCCCCTCCTTCACACCACGAGTCCCCTCCTTCACACCACCAGTCCCCTCCTTCACACCACCAGTCCCCTCCTTCACACCATCAGTCCCCTCCTTCACACCACCAGTCCCCTCCTTCACACCACCAGTCCCCTCCTTCACACCACCAGTCCCCTCCTTCACACCACGAGTCCCCTCCTCCACATCACGAGTCCCCTCCTCCACACCACGAGTCCCCTCCTCCACACCAGGAGTCCCCTCCTCCACACCAGGAGTCCCCTCCTTCACACCACGAGTCCCCTCCTTCACACCACGAGTCCCCTCCTTCACACCACAAGTCCCTCCCTCCACACCACGGGTCCCCTCCTTCACACCACGAGTCCCCTCGTTCACACCACGAGTCCCCTCCTTCACACCACGAGTCCCCTCCTTCACACCACGAGTCCCCTCCTTCACACCACGAGTCCCCTCCTTCACACCACGAGTCCCTCCTCCCCACCGCGAGTCCCCTCTCTCACACCACAAGTTCCCTCCTTTACACCACGAGTCCCCCCTTCACACCACGAGTCCCCCCCTTCAAACCACGAGTCCCCTCCTTCACACCACGAGTCCCCTCCTTCCCACCACGAGTCCCCTCCTTCACACCACGAGTCCCCTCCTTCACACCACGAGTCCCTTTCTTCACACCACGAGTCCCTTCCTTCACACCACAAGTCCCCTCCTTCACACCACGAGTCCCCTCCTTCACACCACGAGTCCCCTCCTTCAAACCATGAGTCCCCTCCGAGTCCCCTACTTCACACCACGAGTCCCCTCCTTCACACCACCAGTCCCCTCCTTCACACCACCAGTCCCCTCCTTCACACCACCAGTCCCCTCCTTCACACCATCAGTCCCCTCCTTCACACCACCAGTCCCCTCCTTCACACCACCAGTCCCCTCCTTCACACCACGAGTCCCCTCCTTCACACCACAAGTCCCCTCCTCCACATCACGAGTCCCCTCCTCCACACCACGAGTCCCCTCCTCCACACCACGAGTCCCCTCCTCCACACCACGAGTCCCCTCCTCCACATCACGAGTCCCCTCCTCCACACCAGGAGTCCCCTCCTTCACACCACGAGTCCCCTCCTTCACACCACGAGTCCCCTCCTTCACACCACGAGTCCCCTCCTTCACACCACAAGTCCCTCCCTCCACACCACGGGTCCCCTCCTTCACACCACGAGTCCCCTCGTTCACACCACGAGTCCCCTCCTTCACACCACAAGTCCCTCCCTCCACACCACGGGTCCCCTCCTTCACACCACGAGTCCCCTACTTCACACCACGAGTCCCCTACTTCACACCACGAGTCCCTCCTCCCCACCGCGAGTCCCCTCCTTCACACCACGAGTTCCCTCCTTTACACCATGAGTCCCCCCTTCACACCACGAGTCCCCCCCTTCACACCACGAGTCCCCTCCAAGTCCCCTCCTTCACACCATGAGTCCCCTCCGAGTCCCCTACTTCACACCACAAGTCCCCTCCTTCACACCACGAGTCCCTCCTTCCCACCGCGAGTCCCCTCCTTCACACCACGAGTCCCCTCCTTCACACCACAAGTCCCCTCCTTCACACCACGAGTCCCCTCCTTCACACCACGAGTCCCCCCCTTCACACCACGAGTCCCCCCCTTCACACCACAAGTCCCCCCCTTCACATCACGAGTCCCCTCCTTCACACCACGAGTCCTCTCCTTCACACCACGAGTCCCCTACTTCACACCACGAGTCCCCTCCTTCACACCACCAGTCCCCTCCTTCACACCACCAGTCCCCTCCTTCACACCACGAGTCCCCTCCTTCACACCACGAGTTCCCTCCTTCACACCACGAGTCCCCCCCTTCACACCACGAGTCCCCTCCTTCACACCGCGAGTCCCCCCCTTCACACCACGAGTCCCCTCCGATTCCCCTCCTTCACACCACGAGTCCCCTCCTTCACACTGCGAGTCCCCTCCTTCACACCACAAGTCCCCTCCTTCACACCACGAGTCCCCCCTTCACACCACAAGTCCCCTCCTTCACACCGTGAGTCCCTCTTTCACACCACAAGTCCCCTCCTTCATACCACGAGTCCCTCCTTCACACCACAAGTCCCCTCCTTCACACCACGAGTCCCCTCCTTCACACCACGAGTCCCCTCCTTCACACCACGAGTCCCCTCCTTCACACCACGAGTCCCCCCCTTCACACCACGAGTCCCCTCCTTCACACCACGAGTTCCCTCCTTCACACCACGAGTCCCCCCCTTCACACCACGAGTCCCCTCCTTCACACCACGAGTCCCCCCCTTCACACCACGAGTCCCCTCTGATTCCCCTCCTTCACACCACGAGTCCCCTCCTTAACACCATGAGTCCCCTCCTTCACACCACAAGTCCCCTCCTTCACACCACGAGTCCCCCCTTCACACCACAAGTCCCCTCCTTCACACCGTGAGTCCCTCTTTCACACCACAAGTCCCCTCCTTCATACCACGAGTCCCTCCTTCACACCACAAGTCCCCTCCTTCACACCACGAGTCCCTCCTTCACACCATGAGTCCCCTCCTTCACACCACGAGCCCTCTCCTTCACACCACGAGTCCCCTACTTCACACCACGAGTCCCCTACTTCACACCACGAGTTCCCTCCTTCACACCACGAGTCCCCTCCTCCACACCATGAGTCCCCTCCTCCACACCAGGAGTCCCCTCCTTCACACCACTCCCTCCTTCACACCACTAGTCCCCTCCTTCACACCACGAGTCCCTCCTCCACACCACGAGTCCCCCCCTTCACACCACGAGTCCCCTCTGATTCCCCTCCTTCACACCACGAGTCCCCTCCTTAACACCATGAGTCCCCTCCTTCACACCACAAGTCCCCTCCTTCACACCACGAGTCCCCCCTTCACACCACAAGTCCCCTCCTTCACACCGTGAGTCCCTCTTTCACACCACAAGTCCCCTCCTTCATACCACGAGTCCCTCCTTCACACCACAAGTCCCCTCCTTCACACCATGAGTCCCCTCCTTCACACCACGAGTTCCCTCCTTCACACCACGAGTCCCCCCCTTCACACCACGAGTCCCCCCCTTCACACCACGAGTCCCCTCCGATTCCCCTCCTTCACACCACGAGTCCCCTCCTTCACACCACGAGTCCCCTCCTTCACACCACAAGTCCCCTCCTTCACACCACGAGTCCCCCCTTCACACCACAAGTCCCCTCCTTCACACCGTGAGTCCCTCTTTCACACCACAAGTCCCCTCCTTCATACCACGAGTCCCTCCTTCACACCACAAGTCCCCTCCTTCACACCACGAGTCCCCTCCTTCACACCACGAGTCCCCTCCTTCACACCACGAGTCCCCTCCTTCACACCACGAGTCCCCCCCTTCACACCACGAGTCCCCTCCTTCACACCACGAGTTCCCTCCTTCACACCACGAGTCCCCCCCTTCACACCACGAGTCCCCTCCTTCACACCACGAGTCCCCCCCTTCACACCACGAGTCCCCTCCGATTCCCCTCCTTCACACCACGAGTCCCCTCCTTCACACTGCGAGTCCCCTCCTTCACACCACAAGTCCCCTCCTTCACACCACGAGTCCCCCCTTCACACCACAAGTCCCCTCCTTCACACCGTGAGTCCCTCTTTCACACCACAAGTCCCCTCCTTCATACCACGAGTCCCTCCTTCACACCACAAGTCCCCTCCTTCACACCACGAGTCCCTCCTTCACACCATGAGTCCCCTCCTTCACACCACGAGCCCTCTCCTTCACACCACGAGTCCCCTACTTCACACCACGAGTCCCCTACTTCACACCACGAGTTCCCTCCTTCACACCACGAGTCCCCTCCTCCACACCATGAGTCCCCTCCTCCACACCAGGAGTCCCCTCCTTCACACCACTCCCTCCTTCACACCACTAGTCCCCTCCTTCACACCACGAGTCCCTCCTCCACACCACGAGTGCCCTCCTCCACACCACGAGTGCCCTCCTCCACACCACGAGTCCCCTCCTCCACACCACGAGTCCCCTCCTTCACATCACGAGTCCCCTCCTTCACATCATGAGTCCTCTCCTTCACATCACGAGTCCCCTCCTTCACACCACAAGTCCCCTCCTTCAGACCACAAGTCCCCTCCTCCACACCACAAGTCCCCTCCTCCACACCACGAGTCCCCTCCTCCACACTACGAGTCCCTCCTTCACACCACAAGACCCCTCCTTCACACCACAAGACCCCTCCTTCACACCACGAGTCCCTCCTTCACATCAGTAGATCCCCCTCACATTCACACGAGGAGTTCCTCCGCTTACACGAGGAGTTCTTCCATTCACACAAGGAGTTCCTCCGCTCACAGGAGGAGTCCCTCCACTCACATGAGGAGTTTTTCCATTCACATGAGGAGTTCCTCCATTCACACGAGGAGTTCCTCCATTCACACGAGAAGTCCTCTGCTCACATCAGGAATCCCTTCTTCAAATTCTTAGTCCCCCCTCATATCAGGAGTTTCTCCACTCACACGAGGAGTCCCTCTGCTCACACGAGGAGTGCCTCCGCTCACACGAGGAGTTCCTCCGCTCACGCGAGGAGTTCCTCGGCTCACACGAGGAGTTCCTCTGCTCCCACGAGGAATTCCTGGGCTCACACGAGGAATTTCTGGGCTCAGACGAGGAGTTCCTGGGCTCACACGACGAGTTCCTGGGCTCACACAAGGAGTTCCTCGGCTCAAGTTCCTCGGCTCACATGAGGAGTTCCTGGGCTCACATGAGGAGTTCCTCCGCTCATGTGAGGAGTTCCTGGGCTCACACGAGGAGCTCCTCCACTCACACGAGGAGTTCTTCCGCTCACACGAGGAGTTCCTGGGCTCACGTGAGTAGGTCCTGGGCTCACGTGAGGAGTTCCTCCGCTCATGTGAGGAGTTCCTGGGCTAACGTGAGGAGTTCCTCCGCTTACACTAGGAGTTCCTGGGCTCACATGAGGAGTTCCTTCACTTACATGAGGAGATCCTGGGCTCACACAAGAAGTTCCTCCACTCACATGAGGAGTTCCTGGGGTCACATGAGGAGTTCCTGGGCTCACATGAGGAGTTCCTGGGCTCACACGAGGAGTTCCTGGGCTCACACGAGGAGTTCCTGTGCTCACATGAGGAGTTCCTGGGCTCACACGAGGAGTTCCTGGGCTCACACGAGGAGTTCCTGGGCTCACACGAGGAGTTCCTGGGCTCACACGAGGAGTTCCTCCGCTCACATGAGGAGTTCCTCCACATGCATGAGGAGTTCGTCCATTCACATGAGGAGTTCCTCGTCTCACACGACAACAGAATCCCCCAAACGTCAGTGTTCCCCTTTCACATCAGAGTCTCCTTTTACAGTAGGAGTCCCGCCTTCACATGAGCAGTAGCTCTTTATATTAGGAGCCCCCTATACTTCACCTCTGGAGACCCCATTACATCAGGAGCTCCCTACTTATCATATGGAGTTCTCCTTTCACATTAGAATCCCATCTTTACGTGGGGGGAGGGGTGTTCCAGGAATATGAATATAATAGATAAGGACTGGGATAGGGATCCTAAGCTTAGGATGTAGGGAGCTGAAAGGGAGATCCTGCAGGCTGGATTCCAGTGTTCCAGTAAGTGGAGGGAGTTGGGCTGTGGATGGGGAAATATCTGGGGAATGGAGGAGTCTGGCAGGGAAAGGGGGAATGCTGGTGACTGTAGCAGAGTCCTGTGAGAACGGGGATCTGCTGTGTCAGGACAGGTATGACTGAGAAGGGGAGACCTGGATTCGGATCGGGGGGGAGGGAAGCTGTAAAAGCGAGGAGCGGGACAAAAGTCACTGGTTGGGGAGAAAGGAGTATGGGAGCCGGAGAAATCGTTGTGGGGAAGGAAAGCGGAGAAGAGATGTGACTGAACCATAATGGCAGAGAGAAGAGATCAGACCAAAGGAGAATAGACAGGCACACCCCCATCTAAAAATAACCATCTTCTCCCTCCCCCGCTACTACAAATCCTCTCCCCTCCCCCTCCCCCTCCCCAATTGTGTCCCGAGTGTCCCCAGTGCAGTCTCCCCTCCCCCACACACAGACCTCAGATATAGCCGTGTATTGTCCTTCTTCATAAGCTCCTCATCATGTCAGAGCTGAGAAGCCGATTTCGAAGGTTTTCTATGGGCAGCTGGTGGGAGAGATGCCGCCCATGAAGGGGTATTGGGGGTGTGACTCGGGTTCACCACTGGATGTCAGATCACCACTTTACACAGTTTGATTACCTTTCTTTTGCTGGGAAGAGGTGGGGGAGGGGAAGCAAACTGTAAAGTTCTGATGTGACAGACGGTGCCAATGCAGGAGTCCTACAGTGAGAGCATGAAGAGGACTGAGAGCACATCCCTATAGTTCTAAAAGATGCTACAACAATAAATTGTGTCTGTGATTCTGCGCAAAGACTAATAGCTGGTATAAAATGAGCAATAAGTGAAAACAATAATAATAACTGTGCAAAATACTGCTCTATATAAAACCAATCATTTAAAGTGACTTCAGTGCTCATATAGTGAAGTGACTATTGCATAAAAATGATTGAATAAAGTGCATAGACGTTGATGTAAAATCTGGTGACTTTCGTGGTGTTGTGTCCCCACTAGGGGATAATAATAACTGTACAAAATACTGCTCTATATAAAACTAATCTTTTAAAGTGACTTCAGTGCTAATATGGTGAAGTAACTAATGCAAAATAAATAGTGACTGGATAAAGTGCATAAACGTTGATAGAAGATCTGGTGACTTTCGTGGTATTATGTCCCCACTAGGGGCTCCCAGAACTCTCACCTTCCTGGCACAATAAAAGTGCCTATTAGAATCCTTAGGGTGCAGGCCTCCTTTCCCCTGGATAGATGCTGGCGTTTATGGATGCCTATCAGTCATCGGCGATGTTCCCTCCAATGCATCGGTTCCATATGAGAAGTAATCAAAAGAGGGGACCCCAATAGTGTAATAAAGTATGACCAGTGATTTTATTAAAAATAGTAATGCTTACATAAAAGAAGCGCTGAACAGCAGCGAAAAAACAGCAAAAACAGAGCGGTGTCGATCCCCGCTACGTCACTTCCGGTCCGCGTGTGTTGTGTTTCCGGTCACGTCCTACGCGTTACGTCATGTCACATGACTTCCTCAGGGCACCGGATTGGCTATTGCTATTGTGTATTTATATCATTAGGGCCGGAAGTAAACAGATCGCCATTTTGTTGTGGACAGGATGTGTGTGATCCCGCGGCCATCTTGCGGAGGATGGTCGCGCTGATAGTGTTTAATAAAGTTTCTTTGTATACATACAAAGAAGAAAAAAAAGGGAGGTATCAGGATGTTTAAAATGCAGAGAGATGTATGTTATTATGCGAATCCACGATCGCTCAACAAACGGTCATTGTGGTGCGTTCAAACAAACATCTCAAACGGTCTGCATGGTGTAGTCATAACTACCACTGGGATGTCTAAAACCCAAACATAGCATCTGAATCCCGCGCTATGTGGAAAAAAGGTTTAAGATGGAAATACAATGATACTAGTGGTTAAAAACATAAATATAATTAAAATAAAATTAAAATACTAAATAATTAAAAGTACTGAACGATCAAGAGTCCTAGATCCAGGTAAACATGCGTATGGCTGTGTCTAAATAAAATACCATTATAATAGTAGAACGAAAGCCCCCTAAAAAGTGGAATCAGACAATGAATATCAACAAACTAAAGGCGCACCGGAAATGATATAGTGGGTTTACAAGAATAGGTAAAGAGTTAAAAATCACTTATAAAACAATTTAAATCAAATTCTATGTTTAACCCTTCAGGTGCCAATGTCTTAATTCTATGGATCCACTTAGATTCATTCTGGCTGAGTGTTCTAATTTTATGGTCCCCTCTCCATGACCTGTTGTATTTCTCTATACCCCAAAATAATAGCCCCGTGGGGTCTTTATCATGCTTTAATGCAAAATGCTTAGATACATTGTGTTTAGGGCAACCTTTTATAATGTTTTCTATGTGTTCTTTGATTCTGGTTTTTAGTGCTCTCTTAGTTCTCCCTACATACTGTAACTTACAGGCGCATTGTAAAATGTAGACTACTCCTTCTGTATGACAATTAATAAAATCTTTTATCGGGTAAGTATTTCCTGTACTGGTTGCTTTAAAATCATGTTTTTTGCCCTGGAATTTTTTTGCATGTGTACATGCAAAACAGTACTTACAGGGATAGAACCCTTTGCCATCAAAAAATGTGAATTTATTTTTAGGTGGAGGTTCAACCACATTTTTGGCAATAATGTCCCTCAACGTAGGTGCTCTTTTGTAGGTAATCGACGGTTTCTCTGGTAATATTCTTTGTAAATGCTTATCTTCCTTTAGGATATGCCAGTGTCTCTGAATTATCCTTTCTATGTCCTTATGTTGGACATTGTAGTCCAAAATCAAACTTGGTACTTCTGGGTATTGTTGTGGCTTCTTGGGTGCATATAACATCTCTTTTCTATTCATTGTTTGGATTGATCGAATTTCTTTTTGGATCTGAGCTTCTTCATATCCTTTATTCACAAATCTTTGTCCAATCATGTTGGCTTGGGTCTTAAAATCTGCGTCCATGGTGCAATTGCGCCTGATCCTCACGAGTTGTCCTCTCGGAATGTTATATAACCACGGTTTGTGGTGGCAGCTGGTGATGGGCAGGTAACTATTTCTTGACACATCCTTGAAGTGGGTTTTAGTGATTAGTGAATCTTTTTCAATAATAATTTCTAAATCAAGGAATTCTATTTTCTTGGCATTAATATTCCAAGTTAATTGTATGTTCCTATCATTGGTGTTTAAGTTACATAGAAACTCCTCTAGTGATTCTCTACTTCCATTCCATATAATGATGATGTCATCAATAAATCTTTTATATAATCCAAGTTCGTGCGGTTGATGTTTATACACTGATTCCTCCTCCCATTGTGCCATAAAGGCGTTGGCAACACTTGGCGCAAATTTTGCACCCATGGCTATACCCGTAATTTGTTTATAATACTTTTGGTCATGCCAAAAGTAATTATTTTTTAATGAGAACTCTAAACATTTAATTAAAAATTTTCTTTGTGTGCATTTTAGTGAGCTATATTTTCTCAAAGCCCATTTCGTTGCCTCACATGCTTGGTGATGTTGGATTATCGTGTAAAGAGATGATACATCAACGGTTGCCATTAGGGTTCTTCCTTCCAGGACTGGTATGTTTTCTATTAGTTGTAGGACATGTTTGGTGTCTCTGACATACGATGAGGTTTTTTGGATAGCAGGTTGGATAAAATAATCGATATACTGGCCTATTCTCGCTGTTAGGGAATTTATCCCATTTACTATGGGTCTCCCCCCGGGGGGTTCTGAAGACTCTTATGTATCTTGGGAATTGTATAAAGAACCGGGATCCTGTGTGAATCAGGAACTAGATATCTTGCTTCTTTAGCATCTAGTATATTCTTTTTGGTGCCTAACTGTACCACTTTTTCTAATTCTTTTTTGCATTTGCTTGATGGGTTCCCAAGTAACTTTTGATATGTATTGATGTCTTCCAATTGGCGTTCAATCTCTGCTTTATAATCCGTTTTATTTTGAATGACTACCCCTCCTCCTTTATCCGCCGGTCTTATTACCAGGTCTTTTCTATTAATTAAGGAGCGTATTCCTTTCTTGATATGTATGGGGTCATTCACCTTCTTTATCTTCAGTAGATCCAGATCCTTTAGTACCAGATTTTTAAATACTTCTATGTGTTGATTGTCATATGTATGAGGGTTAAAGAGAGACTTGTTCCGTAATCCGCTATGTTCTACTCGTTGTTCTTCTTGTAAATTAATTATTTGTCTAGTTTGGGGGTTGCTTAGGATGGCTTTCTTGATGTTCATTTTCCTCACATATTTCCTTATTCCTATATATGTTGCGAATTTATCAAGATTCTTCGTGGGAGCATATTTTAAACCTTTATCTAGTACAGCCAGTTCCTCAGTGGATAACGTTTGTCCACTTAGGTTGAAGATCCCTTCACCTACTATACCCTTTTTCTTTTTGAGTCTCTTTCCCGCTCGACATCCCCTCTTGGGAACCAGAACCAAGAGGGGATGTCGAGCGGGAAAGAGACTCAAAAAGAAAAAGGGTATAGTAGGTGAAGGGATCTTCAACCTAAGTGGACAAACGTTATCCACTGAGGAACTGGCTGTACTAGATAAAGGTTTAAAATATGCTCCCACGAAGAATCTTGATAAATTCGCAACATATATAGGAATAAGGAAATATGTGAGGAAAATGAACATCAAGAAAGCCATCCTAAGCAACCCCCAAACTAGACAAATAATTAATTTACAAGAAGAACAACGAGTAGAACATAGCGGATTACGGAACAAGTCTCTCTTTAACCCTCATACATATGACAATCAACACATAGAAGTATTTAAAAATCTGGTACTAAAGGATCTGGATCTACTGAAGATAAAGAAGGTGAATGACCCCATACATATCAAGAAAGGAATACGCTCCTTAATTAATAGAAAAGACCTGGTAATAAGACCGGCGGATAAAGGAGGAGGGGTAGTCATTCAAAATAAAACGGATTATAAAGCAGAGATTGAACGCCAATTGGAAGACATCAATACATATCAAAAGTTACTTGGGAACCCATCAAGCAAATGCAAAAAAGAATTAGAAAAAGTGGTACAGTTAGGCACCAAAAAGAATATACTAGATGCTAAAGAAGCAAGATATCTAGTTCCTGATTCACACAGGATCCCGGTTCTTTATACAATTCCCAAGATACATAAGAGTCTTCAGAACCCCCCGGGGAGACCCATAGTAAATGGGATAAATTCCCTAACAGCGAGAATAGGCCAGTATATCGATTATTTTATCCAACCTGCTATCCAAAAAACCTCATCGTATGTCAGAGACACCAAACATGTCCTACAACTAATAGAAAACATACCAGTCCTGGAAGGAAGAACCCTAATGGCAACCGTTGATGTATCATCTCTTTACACGATAATCCAACATCACCAAGCATGTGAGGCAACGAAATGGGCTTTGAGAAAATATAGCTCACTAAAATGCACACAAAGAAAATTTTTAATTAAATGTTTAGAGTTCTCATTAAAAAATAATTACTTTTGGCATGACCAAAAGTATTATAAACAAATTACGGGTATAGCCATGGGTGCAAAATTTGCGCCAAGTGTTGCCAACGCCTTTATGGCACAATGGGAGGAGGAATCAGTGTATAAACATCAACCGCACGAACTTGGATTATATAAAAGATTTATTGATGACATCATCATTATATGGAATGGAAGTAGAGAATCACTAGAGGAGTTTCTATGTAACTTAAACACCAATGATAGGAACATACAATTAACTTGGAATATTAATGCCAAGAAAATAGAATTCCTTGATTTAGAAATTATTATTGAAGAAGATTCACTAATCACTAAAACCCACTTCAAGGATGTGTCAAGAAATAGTTACCTGCCCATCACCAGCTGCCACCACAAACCGTGGTTATATAACATTCCGAGAGGACAACTCGTGAGGATCAGGCGCAATTGCAC
The DNA here is from genome assembly GCA_037952835.1 of Lithobates septentrionalis. Taxonomy (NCBI): domain Eukaryota; kingdom Metazoa; phylum Chordata; class Amphibia; order Anura; family Ranidae; genus Lithobates; species Lithobates septentrionalis. The sequence continues at coordinate 121,029 of JBBDGP010004533.1, read as the reverse complement.
CATGGACGCAGATTTTAAGACCCAAGCCAACATGATTGGACAAAGATTTGTGAATAAAGGATATGAAGAAGCTCAGATCCAAAAAGAAATTCGATCAATCCAAACAATGAATAGAAAAGAGATGTTATATGCACCCAAGAAGCCACAACAATACCCAGAAGTACCAAGTTTGATTTTGGACTACAATGTCCAACATAAGGACATAGAAAGGATAATTCGGAGACACTGGCATATCCTAAAGGAAGATAAGCATTTACAAAGAATATTACCAGAGAAACCGTCGATTACCTACAAAAGAGCACCTACGTTGAGGGACATTATTGCCAAAAATGTGGTTGAACCTCCACCTAAAAATAAATTCACATTTTTTGATGGCAAAGGGTTCTATCCCTGTAAGTACTGTTTTGCATGTACACATGCAAAAAAATTCCAGGGCAAAAAACATGATTTTAAAGCAACCAGTACAGGAAATACTTACCCGATAAAAGATTTTATTAATTGTCATACAGAAGGAGTAGTCTACATTTTACAATGCGCCTGTAAGTTACAGTATGTAGGGAGAACTAAGAGAGCACTAAAAACCAGAATCAAAGAACACATAGAAAACATTATAAAAGGTTGCCCTAAACACAATGTATCTAAGCATTTTGCATTAAAGCATGATAAAGACCCCACGGGGCTATTATTTTGGGGTATAGAGAAATACAACAGGTCATGGAGAGGGGACCATAAAATTAGAACACTCAGCCAGAATGAATCTAAGTGGATCCATAGAATTAAGACATTGGCACCTGAAGGGTTAAACATAGAATTTGATTTAAATTGTTTTATAAGTGATTTTTAACTCTTTACCTATTCTTGTAAACCCACTATATCATTTCCGGTGCGCCTTTAGTTTGTTGATATTCATTGTCTGATTCCACTTTTTAGGGGGCTTTCGTTCTACTATTATAATGGTATTTTATTTAGACACAGCCATACGCATGTTTACCTGGATCTAGGACTCTTGATCGTTCAGTACTTTTAATTATTTAGTATTTTAATTTTATTTTAATTATATTTATGTTTTTAACCACTAGTATCATTGTATTTCCATCTTAAACCTTTTTTCCACATAGCGCGGGATTCAGATGCTATGTTTGGGTTTTAGACATCCCAGTGGTAGTTATGACTACACCATGCAGACCGTTTGAGATGTTTGTTTGAACGCACCACAATGACCGTTTGTTGAGCGATCGTGGATTCGCATAATAACATACATCTCTCTGCATTTTAAACATCCTGATACCTCCCTTTTTTTTCTTCTTTGTATGTATACAAAGAAACTTTATTAAACACTATCAGCGCGACCATCCTCCGCAAGATGGCCGCGGGATCACACACATCCTGTCCACAACAAAATGGCGATCTGTTTACTTCCGGCCCTAATGATATAAATACACAATAGCAATAGCCAATCCGGTGCCCTGAGGAAGTCATGTGACATGACGTAACGCGTAGGACGTGACCGGAAACACAACACACGCGGACCGGAAGTGACGTAGCGGGGATCGACACCGCTCTGTTTTTGCTGTTTTTTCGCTGCTGTTCAGCGCTTCTTTTATGTAAGCATTACTATTTTTAATAAAATCACTGGTCATACTTTATTACACTATTGGGGTCCCCTCTTTTGATTACTTCTCATATGGAACCGATGCATTGGAGGGAACATCGCCGATGACTGATAGGCATCCATAAACGCCAGCATCTATCCAGGGGAAAGGAGGCCTGCACCCTAAGGATTCTAATAGGCACTTTTATTGTGCCAGGAAGGTGAGAGTTCTGGGAGCCCCTAGTGGGGACATAATACCACGAAAGTCACCAGATCTTCTATCAACGTTTATGCACTTTATCCAGTCACTATTTATTTTGCATTAGTTACTTCACCATATTAGCACTGAAGTCACTTTAAAAGATTAGTTTTATATAGAGCAGTATTTTGTACAGTTATTATTATCCCCTAGTGGGGACACAACACCACGAAAGTCACCAGATTTTACATCAACGTCTATGCACTTTATTCAATCATTTTTATGCAATAGTCACTTCACTATATGAGCACTGAAGTCACTTTAAATGATTGGTTTTATATAGAGCAGTATTTTGCACAGTTATTATTATTGTTTTCACTTATTGCTCATTTTATACCAGCTATTAGTCTTTGCGCAGAATCACAGACACAATTTATTGTTGTAGCATCTTTTAGAACTATAGGGAGTGGAGTGGTGTTCACTTATTGATTTTGCAGCAAGACACAGATTATTTATCCATTACTGTAGTAGCGCAGAAGTCCATCGTAAGATATTCCCTATGAGAGCACATCCCGCTCCTCCTCCCTGCTCTCTCCTGTTCTCCTGATTTGACTTATCTCATCCAGCACCAAGCTGACAGGAGTATTGATGCCGCTGTCACTACTCCTGTCATCCTTGTAGCGGCAGAAACTCTCCTCCCGGCCCCCCCTCGCTCACATGTTGCCGTCACCCTTCTGCTCCCTCCTTGTCCCTGTTCTGTGCCCCTGCCACCCCCACCGCTGCCTGGATGATAATCTCTGCACAGGTAAGTATGACATCTTTGTTATTTTTCCCAAAAAATAAAAAACGAGGGTTTACAATCACTTTAATAAAGCGTCACATCTAAGGATCAGTGAGCTGCAATAAAATAAACGTTTCTTTTTGGGTTTAATATCACTTTAAACTTTTCTCATCAGAGTAGAGAAAAGACATCCGTCCTCCTAGGACACCAGCAAAACACTGAGGCATGCTGGGAGTAGGAGGGATTATCCTGGCCCCGCCCACAATTATTTAGTATGTCAGTGTCAGATTCTCCTGTAGGTGGCAGTATATCGGATCATTGGATGAGAAAGAAAGAGAAGTGTGACTGTGATTGGTGGGTTTGGGACATCACAGAACAGATCTTACAGAACAAATGACCAATGAGGAGGAATATTTCCTGTTCTATAATCTGATATCTCCCATCATCCTCCATTGTGCAGTGTCACTTCTTAGTTGGTAAAGTCCTACAAGAAGGTGACAGGATGGTGTAAGGTCCATCACACACAGTACAATCTGACCATACAATCTTTGTACAATTAGCTTTATATCTTCCAGAACGATGTAATATGAGGACCTACCTAAACTATCATATCAGTCTCTATACAATCAGACAGATCCTTACTCTACATACTTGTTGGAAGATCGATCAGAGATTGTACAATCAGATTGTAATGTGTGTGGTGAGTATTAGATATCCTGGAGGATGCTGGGAAATAGTGGAGAGAATTCTGTGAGATCTGATGACGGTTTCTATCCTCTCTTCTAGGATCAGCAATCGCTCCTTGTCAGAGGAATCAAGAAGAGAACTAGAAAGAAATGGGGGGACTAATACACAAAACCAAAGTGTATAGAATAGGATATATAAGGATGGGAGAAGCTTTTCCCACACAGATATAATATACAGATAAGTGAAGTAGGTGGTGATAACTAAAGTGCAGAAATCAATCAATAAGTATATAAATACTGAATAGAACGGCTCACATACCTGACAAGTCTGTAGAACAGACAAGTGAAAATAAGGAGTTTGTGGACGACCCCTCCCTGTCCCAACATGACTGTGCACAGAGCACAAAGCAAGGTCCATAAAGACACGGATGGCCGAGTCGTGTGCCGTAATCACCGGGAGTGACATCATCACGGCTCCGCCCACTCACATGACATGAATTCTGAACCCGGACAGAAGAGGGTGAAGATGGAAGTCCTGTCAGTGGTGACAGCGCACCGCTGGAGGGCTTCGTTCTAAGGTGAGTCTCACATAATGTGCTAGTATGTGCTGTATACTAGCACATTATGACATTGCCTTGCAGGTTTAAAAAAAGCCAGTGGTTTACTACCGCTTTAACCTCTTGCCGACCGCTGTCAGCACATATATTTCGGCAGAATGGCATGGCTGGGCAAAGTAACGTACCTGTATGTTACTTTGAAGTTCCTGCCGTGCACGTGCGCGCGCACCGGCTGCGAGCTCCGTGACCATGCCCACAGGACCCACGGACTCGATCGCTGCTGGGATACCCGCGATCGTGTCACGGAGCTAAAGAACGTGGAGATGTCGATGTAAACAGCATCTCCCCGTTGTGCCTAGTGACAGGACACCGATCGTCTGCTCCCTATCATCGGGAGCGGTGATCAGTGTCATGTCACTTCTAGCCCATCCCCCCCACAGTTACAATCACTGCCCAGGACACACTTAACCCCTCCCGCCCCCTAGTGGTTAACCCCTTCACTGCCAGTGACATTTTTACAGTAATCAATGCAATTTTATAGCACTGATCGCTGTATTAATGACAATGGTCCCAAAAATGTGTCAAAATTGTCTGATTTGTCCACAATAATGTTGCAGTCATGATAAAAATCGCAGATCACCGCCATTACTAGTAAAAAAAAAATATTAATAAAAATGCTATAAAACTATCCCCTATTTTGTAGACGTTATAACTTTTATGCAAACCAATCAATAAACGCTTATTTCGATTTTTTTTACCAAAAATATGTATTAGAATACGTATCGGCCTAAACTGAGGAAAAAAAAAATTATATATTTTTGGGGGATATTTCTTATAGCAAAAAGTAAAAAATAATGCGTTTTTTTCAAAATTGTCGCTATTTTTTGTTTATAGCGCAAAAAATAAAAACCGCCGAGGTGATCAAATACCACCAAAGGAAAGCTCTATTTGTATGAAAAAAGGGACGTCAATTTTGTTTGGGAGCCACGTCGCACGACCGCGCAATTGTCAGTTAAAGCGATGCAGTGCCGAATCGCAAAAAGTGCTCTGGTCAGGAAGGGGGTAAATTCTTCTGGGGCTGAAGTGGTTAAAAACTGACCACGCTAAGCAGGAGAGCACACCATGGTCAATTCTCTAGCTATGCTGGGAACTCAGTGTGCTCTCCTCCAATGATCAGACTTGTCCTGACACCCCCCTGCACAGTCATTCACTGGGAAGACCAGTGTGCTGCTGCTTCTCCTCCCCCAGCTCTTATGCAGCTGAGAATAGAGGGAAGGTGATCACTTATAAAAAGGAAAAAAATGTATTTAGAATGTTTTTTTTTAATCTATATAAAAATGTTTTGCATTTCATTTCTATTTAATTGGAATCACTTTAAGTTGTGGTTCACATTGATGCGAATTTCATATTGTGAGATTTCACTTGAAGTCTCCGGATTTCATATTATCAGGTCAGCACAATTCCAGGTGATACTTGGCTGAGATCTGAGCCTCTTCATACACAGATATCTATGGAAATCGCACCTAAAAAACACTGCAGGGACCGTTTTCTTCCAATCAGTGCGGCAGCACAAGTCGGAGTCGCAGAGATTCGATCGGTTCCATGGCTGACAATAGGATGTGACTTGTCGTGTGATTTGGAACTGTCTAATTACATGACAAGTCGCACCGGTGTGAACGGGGCTCAGGCTCCATTCATATCTATTCATGTTGCTTTTCAGCATTTCTGCAGTGATTTTTGCTGAGCTTTCTGCTTTTTTTTACAGCAATTTGCATTTTTACATGCTTTTCTGCAGATTCTCCATTGAAGTCTATTGAACCAAAAAACACAAAAAAGTCACAGTTTTGCATTTATAAAAGTCCCTGAGGCCGGTTCACACTTGATGTGGTGCGACTTCACAGCGAATTTCCTGCAGATCCGCCGCCCATCTAAGCCAGGGGTCACACTGAATGCGGGTTTCAGCTGAACTGAGCAGATATGAGCTTACCAGATGGTTTGAACTCAAAAGAACGTATGTTCTATGAGTCAAACAGGCTTGTATATTAAACTGGCAACCAGAAGGGAGTCTTGAGGATCCTCTGCGGTTAAAACCCAGGGTGTCCCGACCCTTTATAGGAACTTGGTCTCCATACAGGGGTAATTGCATATCAAATATGTATGTAGAACATGGAAAAAAGGGAACCACATAGCGTAATTCTGTATAAACTGTTAAAATTTTAATAAGTAAAAAACTCACATTTGGAAAGTGGTATTCAAGCGCTTGAAAAGAAATATTGGCGGTTTTAACCGCAGAGGATCCTCAAGACTCCATCCTGGTTGCCAGTTTAATATACAAGCCTGTTTGACTCATAGAACATACGTTCTTTTGAGTTCAAACCATCTGGTAAGCTCATATCTGCTTTGGTGGAGGCTTTAATGCACTGATGCTTCCAGTATTATCCATTGCACTCCGATACCTTTGTGGTGAATTGGATCTTTTCCTTCTTCACTACATATTGTGGACTATATAGAATTTTCACTGACTTTTTCATCTATATGTTTTTTTATTTTTGGTTTATCAGGCACATGCCATATGTGATACACCATTGTGGTGAATTGGATTTTCTCTTTCCTCACCATATACTGTGAAATTTATAGAATTTACACGGATTTTTTGTACACGTGATTGTTTATTTTTTTATTCAGTTTATCAGGCACATGTCATACGTGATATTTATGTGTTCCTTTTTTTAGGTTTTTATGGTCTGTACATTCGGATTGATTTATTGATATTTCACGATTCACCTTACAAGGTTGAGTTGATATTTACCAATTTGATCAGTTTAGCGCTACACTTATTTATCTTTGCTATTTGAACAAATGATCTATTTGTTGTGCGTGCTGCTCTACCAGTTTAGACAGTGCGGGGTACATTCCTTTTTATTACCAGGTCTCACAGACCGGTGTGACCGGAAAGGTAAGATTACATAGCAGCTGTATGACGTGGTGGGCAGCAGAAATATGCAGTGACTTTATGCTACATGGGCAAAAAAACACCAATATGTATGTAGATTAAAACTGAGCTGTGGGGGAAGGGAAACTGATTCATTGTGGTGGGTCTGCCCCCCGCACTGTAATGCCCCGTACACACGGTCGGATTTTCCGATGGAAAATGTCCGATCGGAGCGTGTTGTCGGAAATGCCGACCGTGTGTGGGCTCCATCGAACATTTTCCATCGGATTTTCCGACACACAAAGTTGGAGAGCAGGAGATAAAATTTTCCGACAACAAAATCCATTGTCGGAAATTCCGATCGTGTGTACACAAATCCGACGCACAAAGTGCCACGCATGCTCAGAATAAATGAAGAGATGAAAGCTATTGGCAACTGCCCCGTTTATAGTCCCGACGTACGTGTTTTACGTCACCGCGTTCAGAACGATGGGATTTTCTGACAACTTTGTGTGACCGAGTGTATGCAAGACAAGTTTGAGCCAACATCCGTCGGAAAAAATCCTAGGATTTTGTTGTCGGAATGTCCGAACAAAGTCCGACCGTGTGTACGGGACATAAGGGTTAAATTCTCATTTAGGTCTTTGGGGGTCACAAAAAGCAGATTTATTTCATCCTCCGCTCCTGCAATCTCCCTTCAGGCTGTAAATCCCGTCCCTGCAATCTATTTCCCCCGATGTTCTGGTAGTCTCAGGTCCTCTGACATCATCATGTCCAATGCAGGTCCCATAGCCTTGTATTGGATGTGAGGACACTGAGGGACAGTCCATTGATGAAGTGTAGGGGAGTAGCAGAGAGTTCTATCTGCTGGGGTAGCAGAGGGTTGGAGAAGGAAAACTGATCTTATTTGCCCCCCTTGACCTAAATGAACATTTACTCCCTTGCAGTGCGGAGCGATCCCACTACGAGGAAACATTTCTCTTATCACCAGAGATGGGATTTAATGATCTGATATTAATAGAAATTATTTTCAGTAGATTGAAATACATGTTACTATAAATCGGAGGAGGGGATGAGTATAACCACTTTCCACCAAAAGACGTCTACAGCGCGGGCTTCCAGTGCTGGAAGGGGGTCCATAGACATCCTCTGGTGATCGCTCTGCTCATCCACCCCGTGTACTCTGTGATGGTCAAGTCCTTCGGACTCAGCTGACCACAGATCAGAGTAAAGGGCCAATCACAGCAACCCTTTACCATGTGATCAGCTGTCAGCCAATGATAACAGATCATGGATGTAAACAGAAGCCGGGTATCAGATTTTTTTCTCCTCACGCTGACAGTGTGAGAAGAAAAGAAGAAAGACAGTAAATGGCTTCTGTTACAGGGACATCAGTCCCAACATCTGCCCACCAGTGCTGCTATTCAGTGCCCACCAGTGCCACCTATCAGTGCTGCCTATCAGGGTCCTTCAGTGCCACCTATCAGTGCTGCCTATCAGGGTCCTTCAGTGCCACCTATAAGTGCTGCCCATAAGTGTCACCTATCAGTGCAACCTCATCAGTGCCACCTTATCAGAAGTGGCCACATTTCAGTCTGTGTGTTCTGCTTTCTGTCCAATCACAAGCTGCTCTAACAACCGCCTTCTATTGATTGGCCGTGCTGGAAATCCCCATTCGATCAGCACTTTCCACCAATGGCAGTGAGTGATATTTCCTGTATTCTGATTGGGAGAGCCCCTGTCAGGATACAGGAGGTGGTTATTTACTAAAGGCAAATCCACTTTACACTACAAGTACACTTGGTAGTTCAGTCGCTGTAGATCTGAGGGGGACAGGCAAGGAAAATAAAAAACAGCATTTTTGCTTGCATATGATTGGATGATAAAATCAGCAGAGCTTCCCCTCATTTCAGATCTTCCCCTCAGATCTCAAATGCACTTGTAGTGCCGAGTGAATTTGCCTTTAGTAAATGAACCCCAATGTGTCAGCGGAAAAGATCCCGGCATCAGCATTGGGTGTGTGGATGTGGAGATCTGTCCGTGTTTTCATTCAATCCACTGGTTGGTCATCCGGCTCTAGAGACCGTCCAATCAGGAGGTGTTCTGAATATCAACACTTCACAATCAATATTCATTCCTCATAACCTCTGCGATGATGTCTCATATTTCTCCTTTTTGGCACATCTTATGAAGGTTCTCTTGTATAGAGTATAATATGACTGGCAGAGTTGCTGAGATAAAGACATAGAAAAGTCATAGAACAGGGCAGTCCTACTATTTGTCTGAAATATTACTTCGTTACTTAACCATTTTATGCCGCGTACACACGGGCAGACTTTTCGACCAGACTGGTCTGACAGACTTCTGATGGACTTTCTAATGACCGGACTTGCCTACACACGATCACACCAAAGTCCGACGGATTCGTACGTGATGACGTACAACCGGACTAAAATAAGGAAGTTGATAGCCAGTAGCCAATAGCTGCCCTAGCATCGGTTTTCGTCCATCGGACTAGCATACAGACGAGCAGATTTTTCGACCGGACTCGAGTCCGTCGGACAAATTTGAAACATGTTCCAAATCTAAAGTCCATCAGATTTTTGACTGAAACAGTCTGCTGCAGGTCCGATGGAGTCCACACACGGTCGGATTGTCTGATGGATTTGGTCCGTCGGACCAGTCCGGTCAAAGTCCGCCCGTGTGTACACAGCATTAGAGACCAAAAGATTTACCCCCTTAATGACCAGGCCATTTTTTGTGATATGGCACTGCGTTGCTTTAACCTCCCTGGCGGTATGATTATTTCTGATTTTAGGTGCTGAAAGCGGTACAATTATTTTGCACAGAAATTTGGCGTTTTATATTGTAGGCCTGTAATTCTTAGGAATAGTTCACTTAAATCTGTCCAAACCAGAGTCTAGTAGACATCCCGGGTATGATAAAGTTTGAAAAACGAAATAAAAAATTATAATATAATAAATAACTATAAATAATTATAACAAATAATAATATAATAATAATAAAAATTATATAATAATATAATCAAATCAAAAACACTGAAATTTGCTCAGTTGCAGAATTGTCGCTTTTGTTACTTTTAGTGTTTGATGACGGATCTCCCCACAAATCACTATCGCTCAATTCTGCGAGTGATTCTAATTTATTATCGCTTTTTTCTAGCTGCTCTAAAACCACTTTTGATGTAAAGGGACAGTTTTGGTTGCTATGGACAATCTCCAGTTTCCTGGCAGAAAGAACAGTTTTATATATATAAAACTGCATGCAGGACACTGGGCAAACCACTAGGGACAAAGGGGATGTGTAGTTTTTTTGATACAGTACTGTAATCTGTAAGATTACAGTATGCTGTATCTATACTGTGTGTTTTACTTTTGAATTTACCGCCGAACTCCGTCCCCGTGCGTCGCAACGCTCGCAGGGAACGGAGCTCAGCACTGTGAATCGAGCGAGACACAGCGGCTCGCCGATCACAGCGGGGAGACATCGCAGGATCCAGGGGACAAGGTAAGTAACCTCTACATGGATCCTGCGATGCAAGCCCGAGTCTGGCTCGGGGATACCGCTTTTGGTATAAAAAATCCAACCCGAGCCAGACTCGGGAATACCGCCAGGGGGGTTAACTGACAATTGCGCGGTCGTGCAACACTGTATCCAAACAAAATTTACGTCCTTTTCCCCCACAAATAGAGTTTTTTTCTGGTGGTATTTGATCTCCTCTGCAGTTTTTATTATTTGCGCTATAAACAAAAAAAGCGTCAATTTAGAAAAAAAAAAACGATATTTTTTTTACCTTTTGCTATAATAAATATCCCCAAAAATGTTTGTAAAAAACAAATTTCTTCATCAGTTTAGGCCAATATGTATTTTTCTACATATTTTTGGTAAAAAATCACAATAAGTGTATATTGATTGGTTTGCGCAAAAGTTATAGCGTCTACAATCTATGGGTAAGATTTATGGCATTTTTAGGGCTTTTTTTTACTAGTAATGGCAGCGATCTGCAATTTTTTTTTTTAGCAGTACTGCGACATTGTGGTGGACAGATCGGACACTTTTGACACATTTTTGGGGACCACTGACATTTATACAGCATCAGTGCTATAAAAATGCACTGATTATTGTGTAATGTCACTGGCAGGGGAGGGTTCAACACTAGGGGGCGATCAAGGGGTTAAATGTGTTCCCTCAAAGGGGTCCAGTTGAATGTTGGTGCATGTATGGGCAGGCTGGTTGATGATCTAACAATTGACTTCTATACATCCTCCCTGTAGGAATCTCTGCGCTCCATCAGTGCTGCCGGCTATAGCAATGTTACCCCTCGTTCAGTGCTTGTCATCTTCTAATGTATAGGGGCCCCAACTGTGTCCCCTGACACCTCCACAGGGGCCACACATTCTATTCAGTATATGACAGAAGACTGTCAGAGACTTCAATCCTATTGGAGGAGATGATCAGAGACTGCAGACATGTGACATGAGAGAAATCAGCGACATTATGGCTTCTTTACAGATGAATACCGCCGCTACCGACTGCTGGGGGTCTGCAAAGGGCCCCTCATCAAGGGCCAAAGGGCCCCATGTGTGTGCAGGTTGGGCCCCGAGGATCCAGTCACACCCTTCAGTGGAGGTGAGGAAATAATGGGATTATTTTATGGATTGTCTCCCCCATTGTATTAGAAACGTATTCTTTTCTATGGATTAGGAAGTCACATGTCAGACGTCTGATTGGTGATCTCTGTGCGATTTATGAATTCTCTCCATAAAATGAGGACCTCCCTGAGGATTATCGGAGAGGTTTTAGGTCGGGTTCACATATGTACAGCCGTGGTTTTCAGCCCGGTGTCCGGTGCGTTTCTCTTCACCCGTTCAGGTGCGATTCGGACGCCGACGGACCAAATCCGGCGGACAATTCGACCGCGTGTGGGCTTCATCGGACCTGCAGCGGACTTTTTCGGTCGAAAATCTGACGGACTTTAGATTTGGAACATGCTTCAAATCTTTCCGACGGACTCGAGTCCGGTCGAAAAATCTGCTCGTCTGTATGCTAGTCCGACGGACAAAAACCCACGCTAGGGCAGCTATTGGCTACTGGCTATCAACTTCCTTATTTTAGTCCGGTGTACGTCATCATGTACAAATTAGTCGGACTTTTGTGTGATCGTATGTAGGCAAGTCCGTTCTTTAGAAAGTCCGCTAAAAGTCCGCCGAAAGTCTGTCGGACAGGCTGTCGGACTTTTGTAGCTGAAAAGTCCGACCGTGTGCACGCCCCATTAGAGTGAAGGATGAGAGTCACTCACACAGTGAGAGAACATTTTATCTGGTGGAGGAGCACATAGTTTATAAGGGTGAAGAGCCCTCAACAATTGCACCTTTTTTTCCTTTATGGTTTTGGATATAAACTGCGGACTATTTGGAAGGTTTTTCAGTGAAGCACATTGTTTATAAGGGTGACGGGCCCTAAACACTGACACTTGTTTGAACTGTAGCACATAGTTTATGAGGGAGTGCTACTTTCACTTTATTGCTGTTTTAGAATTTTTTTTGTCATTATGTGTATAAAGGGGGTTGATGTCATATGAAGAGGTTTCTGATATGAGAGTTTTTCTATAATATATTTAAGCTCCTCTGATTATCTTCACCTAAAGTAGAAGAAGAAGAACCATTTTTTTGCAGTTTCGTGATGACGCAGAGCCTGGACTGATCTGTGTGATGTCAGCAGAGAGCCGACTTCAGACCGACCGACTTCAGACCGACCGACTTCAGACCCACCGACTTCAGACCCATCGACTTCAGACCGACCGACTTCAGACCGACCGACTTCAGACCCACCGACTTCAGACCCATCGACTTCAGAACGATCGACTTCAGAACCATCGACTTCAGAACGATCGACTTCAGAACCATCGACTTCAGACCAATTGACTTCAGACCAATTGACTTCAGAACGATCGACTTCAGACCCTTCGACTTCAGACCCTTCGACTTCAGACCCTTCGACTTCAGAACGATCAACTTCAGAACGATCGACTTCAGACCGATCGACTTCAGACCCATCGACTTCAGACCCATCGACTTCAGAACGATCGACTTCAGACCCACCGACTTCAGACCAATCGACTTCAGACCCATCGACTTCAGAACGATCGACTTCAGAACGATCGACTTCAGACCCACCGACTTCAGACCAATCGACTTCAGACCCATCGACTTCAGACCCATCGACTTCAGAACGATCGACTTCAGAACGATCGACTTCAGACCCATCGACTTCAGACCGACCGACTTCAGACCGACCGACTTCAGACCCACCGACTTCAGACCCACCGACTTCAGAACGATCGACTTCAGAACCATCGACTTCAGAACGATCGACTTCAGAACCATCGACTTCAGACCAATTGACTTCAGACCAATTGACTTCAGACCAATCGACTTCAGAACGATCGACTTCAGACCCTTCGACTTCAGACCCTTCGACTTCAGACCCTTCGACTTCAGAACGATCAACTTCAGAACGATCGACTTCAGACCGATCGACTTCAGACCGATCGACTTCAGACCCATCGACTTCAGACCCATCGACTTCAGAACGATCGACTTCAGACCCACCGACTTCAGACCAATCGACTTCAGACCCATCGACTTCAGACCCATCGACTTCAGAACGATCGACTTCAGAACGATCGACTTCAGACCCACCGACTTCAGACCAATCGACTTCAGACCCATCGACTTCAGACCCATCGACTTCAGAACGATCGACTTCAGAACGATCGACTTCAGACCCACCGACTTTAGACCCACCGACTTTAGACCCATCGACTTCAGACCCATCGACTTCAGACCCATCGACTTCAGACCCACCGACTTCAGACCCATCGACTTCAGAACGATCGACTTCAGAACGATCGACTTCAGAACCATCGACTTCAGACCAATCGACTTCAGACCAATTGACTTCAGACCAATTGACTTCAGAACGATCGACTTCAGAACGATCGACTTCAGACCCACCGACTTTAGACCCATCGACTTCAGACCCATCGACTTCAGACCCACCGACTTCAGACCCATCGACTTCAGAACGATCGACTTCAGAACGATCGACTTCAGAACCATCGACTTCAGACCAATCGACTTCAGACCAATTGACTTCAGACCAATTGACTTCAGACCAATCGACTTCAGACCCACCGACTTCAGACCCACCGACTTCAGACCCTTCGACTTCAGACCCTTCGACTTCAGAACGATCAACTTCAGAACGATCGACTTCAGACCGATCGACTTCAGACCCACCGACTTCAGACCCATCGACTTCAGAACGATCGACTTCAGACCCACCGACTTCAGACCAATCGACTTCAGACCCATCGACTTCAGACCCATCGACTTCAGACCCATCGACTTCAGACCCATCGACTTCAGAACGATCGACTTCAGAACGATCGACTTCAGAACGATCGACTTCAGACCCACCGACTTTAGACCCATCGACTTCAGACCCATCGACTTCAGACCCACCGACTTCAGAACGATCGACTTCAGACCAATCGACTTCAGACCAATTGACTTCAGACCAATTGACTTCAGACCAATTGACTTCAGACCAATCGACTTCAGACCCACCGACTTCAGAACGATCGACTTCAGAACAATCGACTTCAGACCAATTGACTTCAGACCAATTGACTTCAGACCAATTGACTTCAGACCAATCGACTTCAGACCCACCGACTTCAGACCCACCGACTTCAGAACGATCGACTTCAGACCCTTCGACTTCAGACCCTTCGACTTCAGACCCTTCGACTTCAGACCCACCGACTTCAGACCCATCGACTTCAGAACGATCGACTTCAGAACCATCGACTTCAGACCCATCGACTTCAGACCCATCGACTTCAGACCCATCGACTTCAGACCCATCGACTTCAGACCCACCGACTTCAGACCAATCGACTTCAGACCCATCGACTTCAGACCCATCGACTTCAGACCCATCGACTTCAGAACGATCGACTTCAGAACGATTGACTTCAGAACGATCGACTTCAGACCCACCGACTTTAGACCCATCGACTTCAGACCCATCGACTTCAGACCCATCGACTTCAGACCCATCGACTTCAGACCCATCGACTTCAGAACGATCGACTTCAGAACGATTGACTTCAGAACGATCGACTTCAGACCCACCGACTTTAGACCCATCGACTTCAGACCCATCGACTTCAGACCCACCGACTTCAGACCCATCGACTTCAGAACCATCGACTTCAGACCAATCGACTTCAGACCAATTGACTTCAGACCAATTGACTTCAGACCAATCGACTTCAGACCCACCGACTTCAGACCCACCGACTTCAGAACGATCGACTTCAGACCCTTCGACTTCAGACCCTTCGACTTCAGACCCTTCGACTTCAGAACGATCAACTTCAGAACGATCGACTTCAGACCGATCGACTTCAGACCCATCGACTTCAGACCCATCGACTTCAGAACGATCGACTTCAGACCCACCGACTTCAGACCAATCGACTTCAGACCCATCGACTTCAGACCCATCGACTTCAGACCGACTGACTTCAGACCAATCGACTTCAGACCCATCGACTTCAGACCCATCGACTTCAGACCGACCGACTTCAGACCCATCGACTTCAGACCCATCGACTTCAGACCGACCGACTTCAGACCCATCGACTTCAGACCTATCGACTTCAGAACGATCGACTTCAGAACGATCGACTTCAGAACGATCGACTTCAGACCCACCGACTTCAGACCAATCGACTCCAGACCCATCGACTCCAGACCCATCGACTTCAGAACGATCGACTTCAGAACGATCGACTTCAGACCCAGCGACTTCAGAACGATCGACTTCAGAACGATCGACTTCAGACCCACCGACTTCAGACCCATCGACTTCAGACCCATCGACTTCAGACCCATCGACTTCAGACCCATCGACTTCAGAACGATCGACTTCAGAACGATTGACTTCAGAATGATCGACTTCAGACCCACCGACTTTAGACCCATCGACTTCAGACCCAGCGACTTCAGAACGATCGACTTCAGAACGATCGACTTCAGACCCACCGACTTCAGAACGATCGACTTCAGAACGATTGACTTCAGAACGATCGACTTCAGACCCACCGACTTCAGACCAATCGACTTCAGACCCATCGACTTCAGAACGATCGACTTCAGAACGATCGACTTCAGACCCACCGACTTTAGACCCATCGACTTCAGACCCATCGACTTCAGACCCACCGACTTCAGACCCATCGACTTCAGACCCATCGACTTCAGAACGATCGACTTCAGAACGATTGACTTCAGAACGATCGACTTCAGACCCATCGACTTCAGACCCATCGACTTCAGACCCACCGACTTCAGACCCATCGACTTCAGACCCATCGACTTCAGAACGATCGACTTCAGACCCATTGACTTCAGACCCATCGACTTCAGAACGATCGACTTCAGAACGATCGACTTCAGAACGATCGACTTCAGACCCACCGACTTCAGACCCATCGACTTCAGAACGATCGACTTCAGACCCACCGACATCAGACCCATCGACTTCAGACCCATCGACTTCAGAACGATCGACTTCAGAACGATCGACTTCAGACCCTTCGACTTCAGACCGCGGTCTGCTGAAAACCGGTCACAGGAGTACAAAACAAATTCCTCTCCTGTGACCCCGAGGAGAAGACAAACGATCTCAGGTCGGACTTCTCCTTTAATATCAGAGGTTGTCATAGAATTAGACAATCTGGTTTAAGCAGCACAAATACTCACCTTATTTCAATCATCTCTTATCATTGTGACAACACAATTTGTATTTGCAGCAGCTTAGAGGTCCATTTAAATAAGATTAGTACAAATACATTTGTCATCAGTAGACCTCACATTGTCTTACCTAATAGGAAAATATTCAAACCTCGGCACTTTGCTAATTGCAAAACCTCTTGTGTGATGTATATGTTGCAATGCCAATGCCAGACTTTCTATATTAGCAAAACAGAACTAGAGTTTCACAAGAGGGCAAAGCGACACATGAAAAGTATAACCACAGCCAACCCAAAACTTCCTCTTGGCAGACACGTCAGGAATCTTCATGGTGGTAAAACCCCTAAATTCTCTTTTATAATCCTTGATAGGATTCATCCAAATGTGAGAGGTGGAGATTGGAATAAACTTCTTCTCCAGAGAGAATCTCGTGGGATCGTGGAGTTGTGTGACTCTTGTACCAGGACCTCAACAGTGTGTTAAGCTATAGACCGTTTCTTGAGGGGTTCAGCTCTGGGGTATGTGAAAAAGATATGTCAAGTGAGTTTTGATGTTTTTGCATATCTTTTTGACAATGTCACTCTATGTAACACCAAAATGTATGACTGATGTATGATTACAATATGTTGTTATGTAACACTGAATCTGATTGTTCCTTCTTTTTTAGTGAGATCGACTAGAAGGGGATGTTGTGGTGTGTTGTGTCTGCTGATGGTGATCATCCCTTGAGGATGGATTAGCGTTCTATCTACTTATCTACCCAATGCATGTTTTCTACCACCACTTACACCTTTCATATCTTGTGACCTGAATTGAATTTGATTTATTGGTCACCTTTAATGGGGGCTATTTTTGTAGAATGATTCGATAAACCCAGCCATTTTTGTTTTGGAAATTAAAAATGATAATTCCTTCTATCCTCATGTATTTTATGAGTTTGCTGCAAGCACGCCGCTTTTATTCTTTACTTGCCTGTTTTAGATATATTTTGCCCAGCCGACTTTTGCTTCAAGGAAGACATCCCTTGTCTTTGTTGGTGTTTTTGCATAGTGTATTGATAATGCCTCATTAGTGTGACCTCTCGGTGCCGCTCTCCTACGTGGCTCTGATGTCACCACGTTTCAGTACCGGCACGTTAGGTGCCAGTTCTAGACATATGGCAGTTGTTCTGTTGCCATTCACGGTGCTGTCACTGACACTCCCACTTGTTTACCAATGTGGTTGCCATGATGTTTTTGTACTCACGCGCATTCACCTCATTATTACCGCATTACCTCATTATTGTCACAGGGTTCCCCCTAATATTCATACCAGACCTGAAGGGCCTGGTATGGAATTTGGGGGGACCCCCATGCAATTTTTTTTTTAAATTTTGGTTCGGGGTTCCCCTTAATATTCATACCAGACCCAAAGGGCCTGGTAATGGACTGGGGGGATGCCATGCTGTTTTTTTTCAATGACTTTTATCTGTATTTCTGGGACACGACAATTCATTATAGCCGCAAGTAGTTTTGAATTACTTTTTTTTTTTCCTTTAGAAATTACATTTTGTGCAGGGACTATTCTAAACATAGGAAACATGTGCCCCTTTACAGGCATACTATAGACACCCCCCAGGTACGATATTTAAAGGGATATTACACTTTTATTGTTTCACTTTAAGCATTATTAAAATCACTGCTTCTGAAAATACGGCTGTTTTTAAAACTTTTTTTGCATTGATCCATGTCCCCTGGGGCAGGACCCGGGTCCCCAAACACTTTTTATGACAATAAGTTGCATATTAAACCTTAAAATTTGCATTTTTGATTTTTCACGTTCGTGTCCCATAGATTTTACTGGTGTTCGCGTGTTCAAATGAATTTTTGGCCTGTTCGCATGTTCTGCTGCAAACCGAACCGGGGGGTGTTCAGCTCATCCCTATCCAGAGCCGATTGTTGGCTGCCAGTCAACTGCAGCCAATCACTGCACGGCCTTGGAAGCGGGGACGCGTAGGAATGCTCTCTACCCCAGCACATGGATCATGTACCAGGTACGCGATCTGGCGCAGAGCGGGCGACCCTGCCACAGTATAGCTGCGGTGGGCAGCTGTTAACCGCTTGCTGACCGCTTCACGCAGATATTCAAAAGGCCTTCAAAAGGTGGCTTGTGGGCGTGTGTGCCCCCCGCGGGCTCCGTGAGTGTGATCGCGGGTTCCGCGGACTCGATGTCGGCGGGGATACCATTGATCGTCTCACAGAGAGGAAAAATGGGGAAATGCTGATGTCAACAAGCATTTCCCCATTCTGCCTAGTGACACTGATCACAGCTCCCTGTAATCAGGAGTGGTGATCAGTGTCGTGTCACACATAGCCCCTCCCCCCTACAGTTAGAATCACTCCCTAGGACACACTTAACTCCTGCAGCGCCCCCTCCTGGTTAACCCCTTCCCTGCCAGTCACATTTACACAGTAATCAATGCTTTTTTAATCGCACTGATCGCTTTATAAATTTGAATGGTCCCAAAATAGCACCAAAAGTGTCTGATCGGTCCGCCATAATGTCGCAGTCAAGATAAAAATTGCCGCCATTACTAGTAAAGAAAAAATATTAATAAAAATGCCATAAAACTATCCCCTATTTTGTAGACACTATAACTTTTACGCAAACCAATCAAACGCTTATTGCTATATTTTTTTTTACCAAAAATATGTAGAAGAATACGTATTGGCCTAAATGGAGGGAAAAAAATTACATATTTTTTGTGGATATTTATTATAGTAAAAAGTAAAAAATGTGTTGGTTTTTTTTTCAAAATTGTAGCTTTTTTTTGTTTATAGAGCAAAAAATAAAAACCACAGAGGTGATCAAATACCACCAAAAGAAAGCTCTATTTGTGGGAAAAAAAGGATGTCAATTTTGTTTAGGAGCTACGTAGCACAACCGTGCAATTGTCAGTTAAAGCGACGCAGTGCCGAATCGCAAAAAGTGCTCTGGTCTTTGGCCAGCCAAATGGTGCAGGACTTAAGTGGTTAAGCAGCTCTGTGCTTCCATGTATTTGCTGAGAGGCATGTTGTCCATGGAAGATTTAAATTTTTTGCCACAAATTTATGAAAAATGCCCCCCAAAAAATCTTTCAGAGGGGTTAGTTTAAAAGGGACAAAATTTTGTAGAGCCAATCATATTCAGTGTCACCCTGATGATGACAGAGTGTATTGTCACTGAAATGATCAAAAGAAACAAAAGTGTGGCGCTATATTTCACATCCACAGCCGTGTGTATTACAATAAAGACATATAAAAATGGTGAATACTACCAAAAAATGTATGACCATAAAATGGATAGTGTCAAATAATTAATCAGTGTTGATCACATATAAAGTGAATACACAATAATGCTTAATCAGATGTGCCAGTGAATAGTAGAAACCCGTGCTGGTTCCATGAGCCAGACACCAAACATAAAAAACATAAAACTTTAAAAGTCCATAAAAAATGTGTAGAAAAAGATCAGCAGAGTTCAAAGGGGGTGATGCATGGCCACATGGTATTCACAGAATTTTAATCGCACCAAATCTGGCGAGTGGGCAGAAGGGAGACCACAAGTGTGCATAGATTGTACATCAGTGCCGGGGCCAACACCAGGAGTACAGGAGGCTTACCGGAAAAAATTGACCTGAAATGGCGTACGCCAGACAAGTCAAACAAGCATAATAACCACTGGTTCTGGGAAATGCATCTTGTCAGATGTCATCAGCAAAAATAATAAAATGTGAGTCTGTTTTTTATTATTTTAATAAACTAGTGTTTTAAAACGTTATTACGCTATGTGAGTTTTGTTTGCTCCTTGCATGGCATATGAAACTACATGTTTGGCTTATGCTGGATTACCTATGGGAGAGGAAGCCGTGCAGACCCCCCCCTTTTCTTTCCACCATCTGCTGATGACATCTGACAAGACGCATTTCCCAGAACCAGTGGTTATTATGCTTTTTTGACTTGTCTGGCGTACGCCATTTCAGGTCAATATTTTCCGGTAAGCCTCCTGTACTCCTGGTGTTGGCCCCGGCACTGATGTACAATCTATGCACATCCGGCCATGCATCACACCCTTTGAACTCTGTTGAAGTTTTTCTTCACTATTTTTCTACACATTTTTTATGGACTTTTAAAGTTTTATGTTTTTTATGTTTGGTGTCTGGCTCATGGAACCAGCACGGGTTTCTACTATTCATTGGCACATCTGACGATTAAGTATTATTGTGTATTTACCTTATATGTAATCAACACTGATTAATTATTTGACACTATCCATTTTATGGTCATACATTTTTTGGTAGTATTCACCATTTTTATATGTCTTTATTGTAATACACACGGCTGTGGATGTGATATATAGCGCCACACTTTTGTTTCTTTTGTTTTTTTCTGCCTTGAGTCTATAGGTGTGTTGGCTGCTTTTCACTTTCTTTCTAAGCGTAGCGCTGTACTTAATTTTTATTTTCACTGAAATTATCGCCTCATATATTTTCCTGACCATTGTGGCAGAGAATATGTGATGAATCGTGTCTGTGGATCGATATGACTGCAATTCATTCTTTTGTAATTCCCATGTTAAGGATTAGGCCCAAAACAGACCTAAATGTTTAAACTGTGATTGGTCTCTGCAAAAAGTCTGGCGAGATTTGAATTTGGGTTGCTGATGATTTATTATTATGTGTAAAGATTACTTTGGTCCACAATCAATAATTACAAATCTTCTGTGAAGAACAGCTAAAAAGATAAAATATCAAGGGGAGTTGTTAAATGTACTATTTCTACCTGAATTCTGTAAATTGGGGATAACAGGTGTTGCTGAATCTGCGGGGTGCCAGTCAGGATTTGTAAGCCCCTCTGGAAAGACACTATGGGCTCTATGGGCCTGTGTTCAAATTCTTGGTGGCTGTCGGACACTACTAATGCTAGTCACCACACCAGCTTGGACTGCACTGTTGGGACTCATCATGTCATCAAGTAATACTGCAGTGCTGGAGACCAAAATTTCAGGATGTAGTAGGCCGCTGGTGCCTGCCAGCTTACGGAAAGGTAGTGCAGAACTAGTACTGGCCCCCTGCTTCATATGAGAAGAATCATATGTGTTCCTAGAACTTCATCTACCTGGGGTCCGGTACTCCTGATCTTAGCAGGGACCTCTCCTCCATCATCTGACCTATCATGGTGGGGTGCCGCTGCCCTCTACAGGTTCATATTCTGAGGCTGGTTCTGACAGTGAGGACTCCCCATTGCTCTCATCTGTCAAGCTCAGAATCCTTACTAGTTTCATGGGACATTTTGGGCACTAATCTTTACCGTTACCTAGTGTGACTCATGGGGAAAAAGAGCACCTGGCTGTCAGGGACTGCTTAAAATAAAATGTACCTGCTAAAGCTTGCAGTGATGAGGCCTGACCTTTCTAACACAGTTTTTTGGTGTATAATGTATCGGAGGTGGCAGTGATCAGAAACATTATACTGGCACTGCACTTGTTGGGGGGGATAAACACAAGTGCTGGCAGCGAATGTGGCTGATGCTTTGAACACTGCATTTTTGAGGATGCTATACTAAGGGGGACACTAGTTTAGTTTTGTTTGTGAATAAGATATTGATCTGTACAGACACTATACTGCAGTGATCAGTGACATATAGTGTGATGGGGTACAGGCAATCTAATGCTAGCTGACCCTGGCACTATCTGAAGGCGCAAGTGATGCTAATACAGTGATCAGTGAAAATACTGCACACTGACACTCTACTAATGACACTGGCGATGTGACAGGGGTGATCAAAGGGTTAAATGTGCCTAACTGAGGTGTGTGGTACAAAGTTTGCCACTTTTTCTCACTGTGGTGTTCTCTCTTCTCTTCCTGAACTGCAAAGGGTTCAGAATGAGAAGAAACCACTAGATCCACTGCCTGTGTTTACAGGCACAGGCTGGTCTATCATTGGCTGCAGACGATCGGCAGGGTCCCGGAAAAAATTGTTGGGTTAACGGGGGACTGCATGGACCCGCAAGAAGACCGCTACAAACAGGAACATAATTGTGTCTGTATGAGCTGCCCATCTGCAGTAACAGTACTGTGGGTGGTCAGCAATCGGGATGAGCTTCGAGTTCGTCGAACCCATGTTCGACTCGAACATCGCATGTTCGACCGTTCGTCGAATTGCGAACGTTATGGGCTGTTCACACCAAATTCGAGTGGCGTGTCACGGCCCATAATTCACTGCAGCATTGCAGTGCATTGCTGGCTGATGATTGGCCAAGCATGCACTATGACCCGCATGCTTGGCCAATCACAACGCTGTCTAAACAGAGCCTTAATTGGCTAAAGCCAGGGTGGCTTTGGCCAATAATGGCTTAGGTAATTTAGTACACGCCCCACACGCCTGCGCGGTGGCCTTATGTAGTGTGTTGTGGCAGCGGCGGAGAGATAGACAGAGAGACAGTGTCATTTGATTTAAGTTAGATAGAGTAGGCAGGCGAGTCAGTTAGCTGCACTTACAGTGTATTGTGTGTATATATATATATATATATGTATGTGTTTGTGTATATATATATATATATATATATATATATATATATATATATATATATATATCCTAGGTGGTGTGTGTATGTATGTATGTAGATAGATAGATAGATAGATAGATAGATAGATAGATAGATAGATAGATAGATAGATAGATAGATAGATAGATAGATAGATCCGTTCCTGTTATTCTCTTCCTACTGACAGGCAGGCAGGTGTTTTTACATTATTTACAGCTACCTGAAGAAAATTGCTGGTGTTCTTCTGATCCTATTAGTACCACAGGCAGGCAGCTGCAGTATTTACAGTTAGTGTACTGCATCCTCTGCACAGTGTGCACCTAAAGCTACCTGAAGACAATTGCTGTTGTTCTGATCCTATTAATACCACAGGCAGGCAGCTGCAGTATTTACAGTTAGTGCACTGTGTCCTCTGCACAGTGTGCACCTAAAGCTACCTGAAGAAAATTGGTGGTGTTCTTCTTATCCTATTAGTACCACAGGCAGGCAGCTGCAGTATTTACAGTTATTGTACTTCGTCCTCTGCACAGTGTGCACCTAAAGCTACCTGAAGACAATTGCTGTTTTTCTGATCCTATTAATACCACAGGCAGGCAGCTGCAGTGTTTACAGTTAGCGTACTGTGTCCTCTGCACAGTGTGCACCTAAAGCTACCTGAAGACAATTGCTGGTGCTCTCATATTAATAATACAACAGGCAGGCAGTTGATTCTGCTAGCTGCAGTATCAGTATATATATATATATATATATACACATCCCAGCTTTGTGCAGCTACATCTCATCACTGCAGGCCATTAGTATGCAGACGACTTGGTAGAGTGGATGACCAAGCCGTTCTCATCCTCCTCATCCTCTCTCACCTAGACTCAGGGTACTTTGTCTGGCAAAGCAGCTGCCAACGCGGCCTCTTCCCTTGGCTCAATGGCATCATTCACTCCTTCCCTAGCCCCACCATGTCCTCCTGAGAAGTCCCCCGAACTGTTTGACCACAGTGTTGGGTACATGCTCCAGGAGGATGCCCAGTGTTTTGAAGGCTCCAATGATGGTACCCAGCTAGAGGAAGGCAGTAACGTGAGCCCAGAGAGAGGGGGTACCCAAGAAGGACAGCAATCTGGTAGTGATGTTCCCCCCAGCTGCAGCATACTGCCAGCTTTGCTCCAGTGATGAGGAGGGAGGGGATGCTGAGGTCACTGACTCCACGTGGGTGCCTGATAGGAGAGAGGAGGAGGAGAAGGAGGCACATCTCCAACAAGGCAGGATGCCCTCTAGGGGCCAGCTTAAGGGCAGCACACCGACTGCATCACACCGCAGAGCTCCGCATGTGCAGGGCGCTGCTGTCTCTGCGCGTTATTCCAAAAGTTCCTTGGTGTGGGCCTTTTTTGAGATGAGTGCATCAGATCCCACCGCTGCTATTTGCAATATATGTCTCAAGCGTATCTCGCATGGCCGAAACCTCACCCGCTTGGGCACCACATGCTTGACCGGACATATGTCGACCTGAGCCTGCACTGAGAGGAATGAAGGTGTATAATTAGGTGTCACCGCCAAATACTACCAATCTGCTATCGGTACACCAACGTCAGATTGTACCAGGCAAATTTCCCTGCCCCAGCTGCTGCACCGCAAAAAGAAGTTCGCTCCCAGCCATCCACATGCCCAGTGGTTGAATGCTAGCTTGGCTAAATTGCTAGCACTTCAACTGCTGCCTTTTCTGTTAGTAGACTCTGCCCCCTTCCGTGAGTTTGTGTAATGTGCGGTTCCTCGGTGGCAGGTTCCCAAATGCCACCTTTTCTCAAGGAAGGCGATTCCGGCTCTCTACCGGCAAGTGGAAGGCAATGTCTTGGCCTCGCTGGACAGGGCGGTCAGCGGTAAGGTGCATGTTACTGCTGACTCATGGTCCAGCAGGCATGGACAGGGACATTACCTATCTTTCACCGCACACTGGGTGACTCTTCTGGCAGCTGGGAAGGATGCAGGACAGGGTGCAGTAGTGTTGGAGGTTGTTCCGCCACCACACCTCCAAAATTCTACTAGTGGTGATTCTGCCACACCTCTCTCCTCCACCCCCTCCTCTTCTTCTTCCATGGCCTCTTCCTGTGCTGATTTGTCCTCGGAACCAGCGGTGCTCCGTAGGCGTTCAAGGGGCTACGCAAGCACGCAGGCAAAAAGATGCCATGCGCTGCTTGAGCTGGTGCGCTTGGGGGACAGGAACCACACTGGGGCAGAGATTGTCAGCTCTGCAGGGGCAGGTTCAGAGGTGGTTGACACCACGCCAGATTAAGCCAGGTATGGTGGTTTGCAACAATGGCACCAACCTCCTCTCCGCCCTCCGACAGGGACAACTGACCCATGTGCCCTGTTTGGCTCACATCCTTAACTTGGTGGTGCAGTGGTTCTTGGGCAGGTACCCAGGCTTACAGGATGTCCTGAGGCAGGCCAGAAAAGTCTGTGTACATTTCCTCAGGTCATATAATGCCAGTGCTCGGCTGGCTGACCTCCAAAAGGAATTTAACCTGCCCAAGAACAGCCTAATCTGTGACATGCCCACCAGGTGGAACTCAGCGTTGGCCATGCTGCAGCGGCTGCACATGCAGAAGAGGGCCATCAATGAGTACCTATGTGACTATGGCACAAGAACAGGGTCAGGGGAGCTTGTTTTTTTTCCCGATGCCAGTGAGCTATGATCATGGATGCATGCACTGTCCTGTCACCATTTGAGGATGCCACAAGGATGGTGAGCAGTGACAGTGCATGCATCAGTGACACTGTCCCCCTTGTC
Organism: Lithobates septentrionalis; assembly: GCA_037952835.1. NCBI lineage: Eukaryota > Metazoa > Chordata > Amphibia > Anura > Ranidae > Lithobates > Lithobates septentrionalis. Next base: position 95,092 of record JBBDGP010004533.1, on the reverse strand, counting down.
CACCTGTTGAAGCACACGCTGCGTGGAATAATGGACAGGGCACTTGAAGCAGAACAGAGGGAGGAAGAGGGGGACTTCCTTACCTCTCAAGGCCCCCTTTATCCAGACAGTGTTCCTGTGTGCCCGCCGATCACACAGGAAGAGGAGGAGGAGGAGGATTGTGTCAGCATGGAGGTGGAGCCTGGCACTCAGCATCAGCAGCAGTCTTCAAGGGATCATTTACAGTCTGAAGAAACCCATGGACTTGTACGTGGCTGGGAGGAGGTGGCTGCAGATCATGTCATCTTTAGTGACCCAGAGGACTCTGGACCGAATTCCTCAGCAAACCTATGCTGCATGGCCTCCCTGATCCTGCAAAGCCTGCAGAAGGATCCTCGTATTCGTGGTATCAAGGGGAGGGATGATTACTGGCTGGCAACCCACCTTGATCCACGTTACAAGGTCTGATCGGTTCCAGCAACCATCACCAGCGTCTGATTCACATGGTGCAGGATTACCTAGGGGCAAGATCAGACTTGGACACCTTTCCCACCGAAAATCCCCTGGGTTACTGGGTTCTTGAGGATGGATCACTGGCCAGAGCTTGCACAGTATGCAATTGAGCTACTGGCCTGTCCTGCACCCAGCATTCTTTCACATTCAGTGCTGCTGGAGGCTTTGTAACTGATCACAGGGTACGCCTGTCCACCGACTCGGTTGATCGGCTGACCTTCATAAAAATGAATCAGTCTTGGATCACCAGCTACCAAGCACCTGATGCTGATGTAACTGAATATTTTTTTTTTTAATGTGAGATCCTATGCTGATTCTGAGTGACTATCCTGCTATGCTGAGTCACAATCCTCTTCCTCCTCAATTTTCATGCTGATAGCTTGTAAGAACATTTTTTGGTTCTGGGCACTGCCACCAGTGGCCAAGGCCCAATTTTTCTGCCCCTGTTTAACAGGGGCGTGTAATTACAATTTTTGATGCAATACTTTGCAGCAGAGCTCATTCCTGCGCTCCAACTATAGTATCTGTGAGGGGTTGCAGTGTTGTGGCACCAGCACCAGTGCCCAAGGCCCAATTTTTCTGTCCCTGTTCAACAGGGACATGTAATTACAATTCTTGATATAATATTTCACAGCAGGGCCCATTCCTGCGCCCACCAAGAGTAACTGTGAGGGCTTACAGTGTTGTGGCAACACCAACACCTAAGGCCCCAATTTCTGCAGAGTATATAGGGCAGGACCCTACTTTCAAACATCCAACTTACAAACGACTCCTACTTGCAAACAGAAGGAGACAACAGGTAGTGAGATGAAATCTACCCCTAGGAAGGGAAATTCTCTCCTGTAAGAGTTAATATGGGAAAAACGTGTCTCCTCTTCACTGATGCTTTATCACCAATCCTTGTTTCACTAAAAAAACCCAAATTTTCAAAAAACATTTGTCATTGGGACAGAAAGTGAGGTGAAATCTTCTGAAGAGGTGCACAGACGGCAAAACAAATGTTTCAGGGGTGATAACCCTTCCCTATGTTTTCCAAAAAGCTTAAAAATAGATTTTTTGGCTGGAGCTAAACACGTTAAAAATGTACCAGTTCAAAATTACAAACAGATTCTACTTAACAACAAACCTACAGTCCCTGTCTTGTTTGCACCGCCTGTATACTGCTGTTCAGAGTATCTAGGGCCTGGGGGCCCCACGCCTTTCCTTTTTTTAATTTGGGTGCGGGGTTCCCCTTAATATTAATACAAGACCCAAAGGGCCTGGTAATGGACTGGGGGGGTACCCATGCCGTTTGTCTTACTGATTTTCATCCATATTGCCAGGACCCGACATTACATTAAAGCCGCAAGCAGTTATAAATGACTTTTATTCCTTTAAAAATGTCATTTTGTGCAGGGACTGTTCTAAGCACGGGAAACACGCGTCACTTTACAGGCATACTATAGACACACCCCAGGTACGATATTTAAAGGAATATTTCACTTTTATTTTTTCACTTTAAGCATCATTAAAATCACTGCTCCCGAAAAAACGTCCGTTTTATAACTTTTTTTTGCATTGATACATGTCCCCTGGGGCAGGACCCGGGTCCCCAAACCCTTTTTAGGACAATAACTTGCATATTAGCCTTTAAAATTAGTACTTTTGATTTTGAATGTTCCAGTCCCATAGATTTTAATGGCTTTCTAAAGTTTGCACAAGCTTTCGGTCCGTTCGCAGGTTCTGGTGCAAACTGAACCGGGGGTGTTCGGCTCATCCCTAGTCAGCCAACAGTTAAAGTGGACCTTTACCTAAACATTTACTTCTTCTATTTCCTCTCCTCAAGCCTGTTAAAAATTGAAGATTTTTTAGGGGGAATGAATACTTTTTTGGTGGTACCTGCTCACACTTCCTCACCTAGGTGAGTGTCCGTAGAGGGTTCAATATGGAGTTGGCCAACCCTTTGCAGCTATAACAGCTTCAACTCATCTGGGAAGGCTGTCCGCAAGGTTTAGGAGTGTGTCTATTGGAATGTTTTTCCAGAAGCGCATTTGTGCATTCGGGCACTGATGTTGGATGAGAAGGCCTGGCTTGCAGTCTCTGTTCTAATTCATGCAAAAGGTGTTCTATCGGGTTGAGGTCAGGACTCTGCAGGCCAGTCAAGTTCCTCTACCCAAAACTCACTAATCCATGTCTTTATGGACCTTGCTTTGTGCACTGGTGCTCAGTCATGTTGGAACCGGAAGGAGCCATCCCCAAACTGTTCCCACAAAGTTGGGAGCATGAAATTGTCCAAAATGTCTTGGTATGCTAATGACGGGAGTACCTTTGGGCAGGGGGTTGTGGAACCCAACTTACCTTGGAGAGCTCTGAAACCTCCTTGTCCGGCTCCCCCGGCCCTTCCTATGTGTAAGTTACCCTGTGTCTATTAGGGGCACAGGGTGACCGAGAACCCCAGTTGGGTCTCCTTAACACAACTCACAATACAACCACACTGCTAGACTCTTGTAGGAGTATTTCACAGCCCATTGCTAGATAGTTTGAGGTGGAGTGAGGGTTGTTATGTGTTTAGGTGCTTGTATCCCATTGTTCTATTGTTTGTGTCTGCCTTAGGAACAACCTATTATGGAATGTATGTCTATGTAGATTAGCTGTGAGAGGGGGGATTTCTCCAGCAGCCCTTCCCAAATACAGTCTTCTATTGAATAGTTGAATACCTGTGTGTCATGCTATTGGAGGAGGTAAAGTTTAACCCGCCTTGAATGCAAAGGGAGGGGCAGTGGTGGCTCATTCATAGGGGGCGCACGGGCGCCGCCCCCCTAAGCTGTTGCCCTTTAGGAGTGTGCGCGTGCCAACAGTCTATGGGAAGCTTCCCAGCTTGTAATCATCTGATTGCAAGCTGGGAAGCTGATTTGCCCGTATTTAGGGTGTGCTCAGGGCGCAAATGATGCGCCCACAAACACTCCCACTCTACACTGATTTGTTTCTGTCCTCCCTTCCTGTATTTTAATTGGCCGGGATCAGAGGACGGTGGGCGGTGCTTTTTCAGCACACCTGCATTGCTTCCCGTTTCCCGGCTTACTGCAGTGTGGAGTGGACACGGATCGACAGACTAAGACTGTCAGCGCAGCTCCGTAACGGCAGAGGTAAGCCCCTATGCAGGGCAGTAACAAGGCATTGACAGGGGAGAAGTGGCTCTGTATAGATGCAGGGTGAACTTGGAGTTGGAGCAACTCATGCTCTTAGTAACAAGCAAATGGAGGGAAGTACCGTATATACTCGAGTATAAGTCGAATTTTTCAGCACATTTTTTTGTGCTGAAAGTTCCCCCCTAGACTTATACTCGAGTCAAGTACTTTTCTGCAGCAAAAAATTTCATTTTCCGAACCGACTTTGGGGCCCCGTATCTCAGGGCCACTTGGTGCTAGGAACCCCAAATTTGGTGTGCAAACCCAGTGGAACTGGTGCCACAACATATCCAAAGCTGAAGTTCCTAGCACTAAGTGGCCCCGAGATACGGGGCCCCAAAATCGGTTCAGAAAATGTCATTCTCTGCTGCAGAAAAGTGCTTGACATTTTCTGAACCGACTTTGGGGCCCCATATCTCAGGGCCACTTGGTGCTAGGAACCCCAAATTTGGTGTGCAAACCCAGTGGAACTGGGTTCCTAGCACCAAGTGGCCCTGAGATACCGTGCCCCAAAACTGGTTCAGAAAATGTCATTCACTGCTGCAGAAAAGTGCTTGACATTTTCTGAACTGATTTTTGGGGCCCTGTATCTCTGGGCCACTTGGTGCTAGAAACCCCAGCCTTAGAAATTTTGTGGTGCTAGTTCCACTGGGTTTGTACACCAAATTTGGGGTTCTTAGCACTAAGTGGCCCCGAGATATGGGTCCCCAAATTCGGTCAACTGTGTCCATCTGCAGCAATCTCATTTCGGGACCCTTTGGGTTCAGAGACCCCAAATTTTGGCTGCAGCTAGGGGGCATCTAGGAACCCTTAACTACCGAGTTTGAAGTTCAGGGGACCTATGGCTGCAAATGGGCACAGTGAGGCATGCAAATGGGCACAGTGAGGCTGCAAATGGGCATTGTTGACCCTCTTTTACACTTACAGTAGCTGTGCATTTCTCACCCTCGTCTTATACTCGGGTCAATAAGTTTTTCCCATTTTTTTGTGGCAAATTAGGGCCTCGACTTATACTCGGAACGACTTATACTCGAGTATATACGGTAAATCTTTCACTCGCTCACATGATAACAGAGCTCACTGCACACTAGGCTCAGCCTTATTTATTGCTGGAGAGACACCGATCTTCCCCTGTGGCAGGTTGCCTGTGGGAGTGTGGCTATCTTCAGCTATCTCACTGTTTGTTGAACTTGCCTCTAGTTAGTTAGACCTCATGTACACTGCTGCTGGTAAACGGACGTTCAGAGGCAGTTGGCTGCTTTTTTCAGCTGCCCCTGAACTCATCCAATGTTATATTATGTGTACATGTACACAGGTTTGTTTAAAGTGAAGGTTCACCCTGAAAAAAAAAAAAATACATACAAATGCAACAAAAAAATTGAAAAAAAAAACAAAACATTTTTTTACTCACCAGAAATGCCTGTTACTAGGCAGATCGTTCTAAACTGACACTTCCTATTCCGTGGTGATCTTCAGTCTTCTCCTCCTCGCGTTGATTTCTGGGAAATTTGGGTGCAGTGCAGGGGCGGACTGATAACTCATGGGGCCCCCGGGCAATAGGAGATTATGGGGTCCCCAGGCAATCAGAGATTATGGGGCCACACAGTATACACACACTGTATAAAATCACATAGTGTACACATACATGTACACACAGTATACACAGACAGATGTAAAAAAAAACACAGATTTATACATACTGTCCCTGGTTTTACTGAGTCTGGCAACCCTGATGGGGCCCCCTAGTGGCCCAGGGCTCTCGGGCAGTGCCCGAGTGGCTCAATGGTCAGTCCGCCCCTGGTGCAGTGACTTCTGGGACCTGTGTGTGTCACAGAAGAAAGCCGCCCATTCAGAAATCGCCGGGGGACTCCACTGCCTGTTTCCCTCAGTGAGGATGGAGGCGCCGGCACACGATATGAGGGACGGATCGGCCGGCATCGCGGGCGCCCTGGACAGGTAAGTGTCCTTATTAAAAGCCAGCAGCTACAGTGTTTGTGTCTGACTAACACTGTAGCTGTTGACTTTTAAATGATTTTTTTACGGCTGGAACAACGCTTTAATGTCGTTTTTAGGCAGTTGAGTTTAGAGGTCTCCACCCAGCCAAAGCAGGGTGGAGCTGACAAGGGGAGGAGAAAGCTGAGCAGTGAAATGCTAATGCACGTGCCAGACCAGCCACTCCTACACAGGCACACAGTGATTGCAATGATTCATGGGAATTGCACCGCTGCTAGATCGTTCCCCTTGTGTTCAGTGGAGAAAGGAAGGGGCTTGATCCGTGCAGCCAATGAATCGGCTTCTCTCTTACTGGACCGGGGTTAGCTGCATGGATCGGCCCCTCCCCTCTCCACTGAACACATGGCGCCGGCCGCTTGTGGAGTTCCTTCTGCTGTTGTCCCTGTCTCTGAGCGTAAAGCCCAGGCAGCAATTTAACTTTAATGTACAGGAGGGGGGTTACCTTTATACAGGAGGGGGGGTTAACTATATACAGGAGGCTGGGTTAACTATGTACTGTACAGGAGGGGGGTTAACTATGAACAGGAGGGGGGTTAACTATGTACAGGAGGGGAGGTTAACTATGTACAGGGGGGTAACTATGTACGGGGGGTTACTATGTACAGGGGGATTACTATGTACTGGGGGTTACTATGTACAGGGGGGTAACAATGCACGGGGGGTTACCATGTACAGGGGGGTAACAATGCATGGGGGGAGTTACTATGCACAGGGGGGGGTGACTATGCACAGGGGTGAGTAACTATGCACAGGGGGTAACTATATACAGGGGTTAACTAGGGGGAGAGGGGTAACTATGTACAGGGGGAGGGGGTAGCTATGTACAGGGGGGTAACTATGGCTCTGCCTGGGACACTGATGTAAGGACTGAGGCTGGGAACACTGGTGTAAGGACGGACTCTGCTGGGGGCGCCTGATGCAAGGATGGACTCTGCTGGGGGCGCCTGATGCAAGGATGGATTCTGCTGGGGGCGCCTGATGCAAGGACGGTCTCTGCTGGGGGTGCCTGATGCAAGGACGGACTCTGCAGGGGGCGCCTGATGCAAGGACGGACTCTGCTGGGGATACCTGATGCAAGGACAGACTCTGCTGGGGACACCTGATGCAAGGACAGACTCTGCTGGGGACACCTGATGCAAGGACAGACTCTGCTGGTGGCAGACGACGTGGCAGGTGGCACTCTCAGGGATCCCACTGATTTTGCATTATGGTGAGTTGAATGATTTCATTTTATATTACAATGTAATATTAGAAATAACGCACTTCAATCATCCTGATACCATAACAACCATAGTGCTGGGATGATTGAAGGGCTAACACCAGGTATTTGGAGTACCTTTATCTTCTGATTGTTAAACTTTCTAGAATACACATATTTCTATTGTGTAGGATCTGGGGCTGCTGTCCCTTCATCCCCCTCTCCCCCTTTCCCCCTTTTCCTCTTTCCCTCTTTCTCTCTCCTTGCCTCATTCATCTCAGACTCTAACCACACACCCTTTGGGCCACGCCCATTTAAGCCATGCCCACTTTGCATGTAACATTTTTTATTTCTGTCAGTAGGGGAGACATGGATCCTGTGTTCCTGCAAAGCAAGGATCAATGCCTTCCCCTAGTAAAAGCACCTCCCCCCACACTACACAAACACACCAGCTAGGCACACAGTTCACCCCTTGATTGCCTCTGATGTTTAACCCCTTCCCAGCCAGTGTCTTTAGTACAGTGACACTGCATGTTTTAGCACTGATCACTGGTCCCTAAAAAAGTGTCAGCTAGTGTCCGATTGTCCACCGCAATATCACAGTCCTGCTATAAGTCGCTGATCGCCACCATTACTAGTAACAATTAAAAACTAAAAAAAATATATATATACCATAGAATGTAGATGCTATAACTTTTGTGCAAGCTAATCAATATATGCTTATTGGGTATTTTTTTTACCAAAAATATGAAATTAGATTTTTTTTATTGGAACATTTTTTAGCAGAAAGTAAAAACTTTTGTTTTTTTCATAATTATCGGTCTTTTTTTGTCTATAGCGCAAAAAAATAAAAACAGTGATCAAATACCACCAGAGGTGATCAAATACCACTAAAAGAAAGCTCTATTTGTGAGAAAAAAAGGCAAAAATTTTATTTGGGTACAGCGTCGTACGACTGCGCAATTGTCAGTTAAAGTAACGCAGTGCCTTTTTGCAAAAAATGGCCTGGTCATGAAGGGGGTAAAACCTTCTGGAGGTCAAGTGGTTAAAGCAGTAGATCCCACTTTGTGAATGGAGCCCGCTGTCCCCCAATATAACAGACACATGGCTCCATTCACATTGGGATAAGGATCTTTGTTTAACCCTTTCTCTGCCAGGTGTGTAGGGGGTAGGGACCTGACAGCGGGGGGTATCACACACAATCTGGTGGCTGTAGATATCAGGATTGTGTGTAAAACTGACTGGCAACCTCCTGCCTATCAGGGGAAAGCATTCGGGTGGCAGCGCTCCCGCCCGATCCCTCGCACACACCCCCCGATACCAGCGCCTGCCATGCTTTCCCGCCTCTGCTTGCCCATTTGTGGGCCCGGGAGCTACATGGCGGGTGGAGGGTGTGACAGACCTAGCCGGGACAGAGGCTTTTGGAGAGGACTGAATGCCAGCCTCTTGCCTTTTGATTATGGGCCCTGGATTTTCAAGGGAACAATACTCTTTGCGAGGTGAATGAGAAATCCAGTCTGATCTGTACTACTCGGACTCAGTCGTGTATATATATATTCAGTTGTATATATATGTTCCTCCAGCAGCCCCGCAGTAAAGATGTTTACTGAGGAGAAGTTTGAACACACCTGACCTGTGTGTATTTATTGTCTTTGGACAGTTTAACCTGCCCTCTTCCAAGGATGGGGGGAAGAGTCTATGAGTTATTTTATCTGTTGTGTCCGTGTGATAATAAAACAGTCCATGTTAGCAGTGAAACAAGTCTCGTCTTGCTTTGTGCTTTGTGAGCGGTTGGAATATCTGATATCTATATCCAGACTGAGAGGAAGTGGTATACCGACGGAAGCACTCAAGCGGAGTGTGGGACGTTCCGTCACAGAGGGGAAGGAGAAGAGTGGAAACGCGCCCACTCTCCTCCCCTTCTTGTCCTTACCCGGAAAACAATGTCTATGATGTCACTTCCTGATCAGCCTCTCGGTGTCCCCGGCTAGATCAGCCGGTAAGTAATGTGATCTGTATCACAGAACATTCACTGGAGCCCAGAGGAGATATTGGGGGACTTCAATAAAGAGAACCTGTCACCTAAAAATCAGCACATAGGGGACTCTTTGTCCAATGTGATGAAAAACCTTTAAGTCAAAAAATTAGCTTTTTTTGGCAAAAAAATAAAGTTACAGCCAAGCATATAAAATCCCCCCAAAAAATGTTGCTGCTTCCCCCACATATATGAATGTAAGCGCATGCGTCAGCGGTGTTTATGCATGAAAATGTTGATTACGATACACATGTTACATATCGCCCTATAGGGGGTGTTTTAAAAAACCTGACAGCTCCAGTCAGAGCCTCTGTACTAACTATACAATGTTAGTACAGCGTTCTCCCCCGCTGAGCTGTTGTGTTCTGACAGGGGGACGCCCCTCCCCCACCAGAACACTCCGATAAGCGATCTCCACCATTGGCTGATCAGGAGTCCGTCATCTGCTGCTTCTCCAGACTTCTGTCAGACAGACTGACATACACATGGGCCCAATGTCTCCCAAGAATCGGGCCGTGTGTACCCGACTATAGCCTCAGAGGCTGCTGTCAGATCTGCTGCTGGCTTCTATATACAGTTGTACTGACTGATCTGCATTTTTCAGGGTTCGCTTACCAGACCCCCTACTTGCAGTTTTTGCTGCCAGTGTGGGGAGGAGGGGGCCGGGGGGGTCAGATAACAAAAGAAATATGTGGGTGGGAATACGGGTAAACACACCTTGCAAAGTCCCGAGCTGTCAGTGCAAATGTATGCAGGAGCTGTAGGGAGAGAGAGAACCCCGCCTCTTCCTGGCTCTCCTCTCCACTCCTGGCTCTCCTCTCCACTCCTGGCTCTCCTCCCCACTCCTGGCTCTCCTCCCCACTCCTGGCTCTCCTCCCCACTCCTGGCTCTCCTCTCCACTCCTGGCTCTCCTCTCCACTCCTGGCTCTCCTCCCCACTCCTGGCTCTCCTCCTCACTCCTGGCTCTCCTCTCCACTCCTGGCCCTCTTCTCCAATCCTGGCCCTCTTCTCCAATCCTGGCTATCTTCTCCACTCCTGGCCCTCTTCTCCACTCCTGGCTCTCCTCCCCACTCCTGGCTCTCCTCCCCACTCCTGGCTCTCCTCTCCACTCCTGGCCCTCTTCTTCACTCCTGGCCCTCTTCTCCACTCCTGGCCCTCTTCTCCACTCCTGGCCCTCTTCTCCACTCCTGGCTCTCTTCTCCACTCCTGGCTCTCTTCTCCACTCCTGTCCCTCTTTTCCACTTCTGTCCCTCTTCTCCACTCCTGCCTATACTCTCCCCAGTGCTGACCAGACCTGACAGTAGCCTCTGAGGGTATAGCCGGGTACACACGGCCCGATTGTTGGGAGACATTGGGCCCGTGTGTATGTCAGTCTGTCGACAGAAGCTGGCCGATCGGAAAGTCTGGAGAAGCAGCAGATGACTCCCAATCAGCCAATGGCAGAGATCGCTGATTGGAGTGTTCTGGGGGGGAGGGGCACCCCCTGGCAGAACACAATAGCTCAGCAGGTAGATCGCTGTACTAACTTTGCATAGTTAGTACAGCGGCTCTGACTGGAGCTGTCAGGTTTTGTTTTCCTCCAACACGCTGAGTTGAATAAAAAACCTTGTAGTGTGCACCCGGATTATGAATGGCTTTGAATACATTCACACCCATTGATTATATAGAAATGGATTGGAAGGTAAATAAAGCCATTCTTATACTGGAAATGGAGAACATCGGCTTTATGTAACTTTCATTTTTACAATAAAAATTCTTATTTTTTGTCCCCCTATGTAATGAATAAATAATGTGGTGATTTTTTTGGTGACGGGTCCTCTTTATGGAGACATGCCGCCTCCTCTGTGCTCCATTGAAGGGAATGCCGGGCAAATTGTACATCCCGCCATCGATGGGCAGGAAATCTGTTATTGGGGACCCAGAAGTGACATCAGACATGTGTCTTCCGGGTCAGGATAAGAAGGGGAGGAGAGCAGACGTGTACCCACCCTCCTCCCTCCCCTCTACCTGGCGGCACCCACTATGCCAGTCCTGGGTCTGCAGATAGGTAAGCAGAGCCCGGGATACATAGTGGGGGGTGAGCATGCACGGAGGGAGGGGCGGGCACTTTAGCAGGATGTGTGAAAGCAAGCAAAGCCCCCCAAATGCTTCCACCTGACAAGTCCTGCTGCATAAATGTTAAAAAAATGACCCGCCCAGCGGCCAGAACTGCAAGTCCCGGATGTCAGGCGATAAGAATTGCACATCCCTGTAGAGGTAAATGTACTCTTCTGTCTGGTCACATCAGACTACCTCTGATCCATCACATTCCTTAGTAAAGGTTACACAAAAACACCGGCTAGGCACACATGTAATTGTTTTACCCCTGATGTATTAGTGTCACTGGTACCCAAAAAGTGTCAAAAGTGTCAGTAAGGTGTCTGATTGTCTGCCCCAATATCAAAGTCCGTCTATAAGTCATTACTATTATAAAAATAAGAAATAAATATTCCAGTATACTGTATATCCCGAGGTTTGTAGACGCGACATTTACTGTGTTCAATTTTCATTATATATATTTTTTCTTGGATTTATATATTTGTATATCACTTTCACTGAGTGTTATAATTTATATTAGTTCATATTGAATTTATTGAATACTTTATTTTATTTAATATTAATTTTTACTTTTTGGGATATTTAGCAATATATGTTTTTTTCATTTTCTCTCTAGTCATGTCTGTATTCAGCTCACTGGCTGGATAAGAGTGTCTGGCATCTCCCCACCTGGGGATAAGCGCCACTATTTCATCTATAATTTTCCTTTAGTGAATTCGGTTTATAGGCACACATGTAACCCTTTGATTACCCCTGATGTATTAGTGTCACTGGTACCCAAAAAGTGTCAAAAGTGTGCTATGCGTACTAGCTCATTATGCCTTTGCCTTGCAGGGTGTATTTTTTTTTTAAGAGGCTTTACTTCCTCTTTAAAGTAGCAGAGTGCCATATCGCCAAAAATGGCCTGGTCATGACGGGGGGTAAATCTTCTGGGGCTGAAGTGGTTAAACCCAAAAGCAAACATTTATTATATTGCATCTTACCAATTATTAAATGTGATGGCTGCATTTGTTTTCTCTTTTTGTCTATTTTCATCTGCTGATCCTGCCAGTAAGTCTGTTTTTCAAAAGAACAAGCTTTCCTGCAGATCTGGCACTTAGAGACAAACCAATACCACTGACAGGAGTGATTACAATGATTAGATTTTTTTTCCAAAACCCTTTATCCCAAAAGAAAAATAAATGATCTGCTGGAGCTGCGTTAAAAGCTGGAGTTTGGCTTCAATTTGTTAGTGTATCTAAATCTGCTAGTCCATTTAAGGCCCCTTTCACATGACAAGCCCGCTGGGATCCTCCTGTCTGTTTTTCAGGCAGATCTGAGCGGGCCGTCCATTGACTCCTATGGGGAGACGGATGTCAGCGGAGATGTGTTCACTGACACCCGCCTGACATCCAATTCGCTAGAATCAGACATGTGGCGATACGTTCACCCATCCCTCTGGCGGATCGGATGAGATCTGATGGACATGCTGTCTGTTTTCCTCCGATTTCTCCATAGGAATCAGCGGTACTCTGACAGGCCCCTCCCCCGCTCAGTGAGCAGAGATGGACCTGTCATCTGCCGGCTCATCAGAGATCAATGGATCAATTCCCTGCTGAGCTGGTGGACTCTGCTAAACGGATCTGCTTCGTGTGGAAGGGGCCGAACACTCCTCTCCCCCTACACTGACAATGCTGCTGTCCAAAGGTGCCCCCAGTGCTCCTTCATTCAGAGTGGTGGCACTCTAAGTAAAGGTTCACACTTATGTGGTGTGGGAAACAAAGAGATCTGTGTGCTTTTCCCACATCGCATGCAAATCGCACAATCCAGCAGATCTGCAGCGGGTGTCAATACAAAGTTACCAACACCCCAAACACAGGTCACGTATACACTGCCTTTGTCTGCATTGGATTTCATTGTACAAAACGACGGTGGGATGGGATGGGATGGGGTGTGATGGGGTGGGATGGGATGGGATGGGACGGGATGTGGTTGTGTGTGGCTCATAAAAAAATATATATATATATACACGACTGGCACAAACCTACTGACGTTGTCCTCTGCTCTAGTGACACTGTCCATTGTCCTACTGATATATATATATTTATATATACAGTTTGTGTGTGGCTCCTGTAATCTCCTCAGTTACGATTGGGGGTCTGTTACCACCTTGAATATTTGCTATCATCTGGAGACTACTTGTATCATGAAGTATTTCGCTTATACGTTTGTTAGTAGTTTTCTATTTTACTTTTAAATAAAATATTTTCCTAAGGATAATGCACAAGGTCTGTGCGCCGTTGTTTTCTTTCTTTTTTCTTTGACTGTTAGGATACCCCTATCCTTGAGGGCAGCAAGACCAGAGACATTCTCCATCACGAGATCGAGTCCATCTGGTACTCACTTGTGCACAGAAGTGTTTTGTTTTTTGCTCTGTTCAATATCTGTAGATTGGAGGATCTCAGTGAAAACTGGAAGTGAAACTTCCTCAGTCACATTTCTTTCTCTCCCCCTCCCAAAGTTCTCCATTTTATTGTTTGTGTTCAGAGATTACAGATCGTCTCTTCACAGACCGGTGTTATAGGAAAGGTAAGATTACATAGAACCCGATCTAATATACTGAGTGATTCCGAGTGATAATACTGAGTGTAATGCCGCCTACACACGATCAGAATTTCCGCCAGCAAAAGATTGAGAGCAGGTTCTCTATTTTTCTGAAGGAAAAAGTTCCTATCGGAAATTCCGTTCATCTGTAGCAATTCCAACGAGCAAAATTCCTATGTATGATCAGAAACTATTTGACGCATGCTCAGAAGCATTGAACTTCATTTTCTCAGCTCATCGTAGTGTTGTATGTCACCGCGTTCTTGACGGTCGAAAGTTCAGCGAATACTACGTCCAGACAAAGGGTGTAGCTATGGGCGCCAAATTGGCCCCTAGTGTGGCAAATTTATTCATGGATATGTGGGAAGAACGATATATATGGAAAGAGGTGCCCTGAAATAAAGTTCTACCACAGGTATATTGATGATATAATCATTTTGTGTGAGGGTACCTCGGAGTCTTCATAAATTCCTAGAAGAAATAAATAAAAATAAATATGGAATCCCTTTCACCAGCAAGAGTGACCAAAACCAGATAGACTATTTGGACCTGCAGATTTTTAAGGAGGGTGATGAAATATTTGCAAAAACCTTTTTCAAGATGACAGATCGTAACGGGTATATACCTGTTTCCAGTTGCCATCATCCCAAGTGGAAAGAAAATATTCCTAAGGGGCAACTGATGAGAGTAAGTAGGAATTGTCGGAATATAGGAGGATGCCCAAGCTGATACCCTGATAAAGGAAGTTTGTGGATAAAGGTTACCACAAGGAACCTTTGGTGGAATTAAAAATGGAAATAGAGAATCTGGATCGGAACTCCTTACTGACGAAGAATAAGAAGAGAAATAACAATTCACAAATGGATGAATGTATCTTTCATCACCGGTTTTAATAATCAATACCGATCCATTGAGCACATTGTTAGAAGGTATTGGCATATTTTAAAATCTGACAGGATCCTAGTGAGAATTCTTACAAAAAAAACCCGTTTTATCTACAGGAAAGCACCTACCCTCAGGAATCATTTGGTTCAAAGTGTAATTGATCCACCTAAGGCTGTTAAGTTGTTTTCCCATACGAAAGGCTTCTATAAATGTCAGAAATGTCTAGCCTGTCATGTTAGCAAAAAGCAGCCAAGGAAGAAAGTTTCTTTTAAATCAAGGACTGGGAAGGAATATGAAATTAGAGAATTAGTCACTTGTAACAGTACTCGCGTGACTTACGTCATTGAATGTCCATGTCGACTGCGAAATGTGGGTAGAACCACTAGGCTCCTCTGCGTACGAATCAGGGAACATATTAATAATATAAGAAAGGGATTCCCTAAGCACAACCTTTCCAGACATTTTGATGAATTTCATAATAGGGACCCATCTGGATTGATTTTTTTACGGTATCGATACTATAAATGATCACTGGAGGGGTGAAAATAAGATACAGATATCCCAAAATGAAACTTAATGGATATATCGTTTAGGGTCCCTAGTGCCTAGAGGGTTAAATGTAGATATCGACTTGAATTGCTTTTTATCCAATTTTTAATTAGCTCCTTTATATCATCCTTCCCATGCAAATTATTAATCCTATGTCTCATCCGTTTTTAATATCCTTTTAAATATTTAGATTCTTTCTGTCTTTTCAAAGATAGATATATAGTGCCATATACCAGATACAGCTGGCTGTGACGTTTCGGGCTTTGACTGATAGCGCCCTTTCTCACAATCGTATGTCTGCAACTGGTTACATGCATCACATGGTATATATACAAGATCAAAAAGTCACATTTCATTTAATTAAGCTGGAATCAATTAATCCCCATCTCATAGCATGCTTTTAACTAATCAATTTTCATCATTTTAAAGTGGTTGGAACGGCTAATTGTTAACAGGTGTGTTTGTCTCTTCACAAAATGAAAAACTTTTTCCACCAAAGAAAAAGCACTTCTCTTCCAGAAAAGTATTTCCTTTCGGGAAAGACTTTTTTTTAAAGCATCTGCAGGAGAATACAAAATATTGCAATAAAAAAAATTGCAATAAAAAAAAATATTACACCCATTTTTTATGTGTTACCTAAGGTGCACAAAGACCCGTATAATCCACCGGGTCGTCCCATTGTGTCCAGTATTAATTCTGCCACTATGTCAATCTCAAAGTATTTGGACAAACATCTTTCCCCTCTGATAGAAAACACTAGATCTTATATCCAGGATACCCAAGATTTTCTGTGTACAGTAAAGGATTTGATTCTCCCACCAGGTGCTACATTAGTAACCTGGGATGTAGCTAATCTTTATACAGCTATCCCACACACTTTAGGATTAGAAGCGTGTAAACGGTTATTATATAAATCTAAACTGTATGATGACACACAGATAACATTCCTTTTAGAATTATTTACAATAGTACTGGAAGAAAATTTCTTTCTGTTTAAAGATACATATTTCATACAGCGTACCGGTACAGCAATGTCGCCCCCCCATATGCCAATGCATTTATGAATATGCTTGAAGAAGCATTTATTTATCGTTGCAGATTATTCACGGATTATTCATCAACTGGTTTAAGTGGGAGAACTTGCACGATTGATGGCTGACTAAATACTTTTTTGCCCCACTGTATATATGTATGTATATGTGTATGTATATGTGTATATATATATATATATATATATATATATATATATATATATATATATATATATATATATATATATATATATATATATATATGCTACTTATGCACCTTACAGTTTATATAATTTTTTTTGTTATTTTTTTTTTTTACAATTTTCATATTTATCAACCTATTTGAATTTAGTCCCTTGTCCTACTAGTCTTAACCTTGTTTGTCTTTGTAGATTTATATAGACCTAATTTTATATATGCACATTTTGTTGATCTTTCACCCATTCATGTTTCTCTTATGCTTGTAATTTTAATTAGCATTGGAGATGCCGCTTATTGCCATCACTTATTTTCCCCAGGAGATGGTGCTCTGTGATGGAAGTCTATCATTCATCTAGTGGCGGAGCTAGGTTATAAAGCTTTCATCTGCCTCTTTGTTACGATTTGTTCAATTGGCGTTTACCCGATTGGCTATCGCGGCACCTCCATGTGCTATATATGGTCGTATGGTGTTCCAATATGGCAGCACCTCAGATGACGTCCGTGTGACAAAACGCGTAAGACGGGACATACTTGGTACGCAATATGTCATTTCCGTTTCTCTGTACTTCCGTTTTTTGTCAGCCCGGTCGTGGAATGCACACCGCAATCACGCCGGAACTATGGAAGTGCCTTATCTGATACTAGTTGGAGCAGTGGAGCTCCTTCAGTTTTTTAAATATTTTTTAAAATACTTTTAAATGGAGATTTTAATTCAATAAAAACCTTAATTCTATGGATTCACGCTATGAGGTTCATCTTTTCCATATATATGTGGATGCCCGTTGCTGAGGACTTCTAAACCGCATTGGTGAGGTGGATTGCAGCTGTGTGAACCAGAGGGATACCTTGTCAAGGGGGACATCGCCATTTGGATACAGCTACTATGCCTGTTACCCCTGCAGGGGTAAGGGGTGAGGAGTGCAGGGGTGAGGCACTCTGGTGAGTGCAGGCACAAGAGGGGGATGCGGATGGAAGAGGGGAGCACTGAAGAGTCACTTTTATTTTGCTTGTGCACGGATCACTGTTCACAGACTGCTATTTAATATTTTTTGGGACGAGTTTATTTCAACATGGAAATTTGTGTGTATTTATATACACATTATATATATATATATATATATATATATATATATATATATATATATATATATATACATACATATACATTTTAATACATTTTTTGGGACTGAATCAAGCAGGAAATAGCAGTTGTCACTTTACTTTTATTTTTTGTGTGTGTTGATGCATTATACGAACAAAATTTTTTTAAACCTTTGCTCACAATATGTGTTGAATGTTATACTTATATTTGTTTTATCTATTTCTGATTGAGGCAATACCCACATCAGTAGATTATATTTTATCTTTTTTTATATGTATTTACATATAGTTCTATTTTCATTTTGAACAGCGCCACTTCCCCTTTACTAGAGTTTAATTATTTCTGGACAGGGCTGGACTGGGACAAAAATTTGGCCCTGGACTTCATCCAGCCTGGGCCACTTTAATTTTGCAAACATGCACAAAAAAGTATATATACTGTTGGGGGGTGGGGTGGAGGACACAGAGGGACAGCGTGGATGGTGGAGGACACGGGGGGACACCGTGGGGGGGTGGAAGACACAGTTGGACACCATGGGGGGTGCAGGACATAGTTTGGACACAGTGGGGGGTGGAGGACACAGTTGGACACAGTGGGGGGTGGAAGACAGAGGGGGACAGCGTGGGGGGGGGAACAGGAGAGTATCATGGGGCCTCCTGTGATACTGTTGGAGCCATTAATTTGACAGGCTGTCACTCAAGCTGGCCCACTGAGCCATCGGCCCACCGGGAATCTCCCGGTAGTTCCGATGACCAGTACATGCCTGTTTCTGGACTCCATCCAGGTGGTGTTCCCAATTAGGGAGGCTACAGTTTTTTTTATTTTCCTAAGCGTGGATATCTGTTTGTATAGTTATAGGAATTCTGTCGGAAAAACGTGTTTTCCGACGGAAATTCTGATTGTGTGTATGCGGCATTAGGATGGGGGATGGAGGGTGCACATGTGTGATGAACGATTGTATGGAGGACGATCAGTCACTCTGTGTTCATGTCTGTCATTAATAAACTTCCATCAGATACTTTTCTTAGGCTGCTTTCACACTGAGGTGCTTGACAGGCGCTATAGTGCTAAAAATAGCACCTGCAAAGCGCCTGTAAAGAGTCGCTCCTGTCTCTCCAGTGTAAAAGCCTGAGGGCTCTCACACTGGAGCTTTGAGCTGGCAGGACGCTAAAAGATGTCCTGCAAGCAGCATCCTTAAGGCGCTTTAGGAGCGGTGTATACACCGCTCCTAATGCGCCCCTTCCCATTGAAATCAATGGGCAGCGCCACTGCGCCGGTGCTTTTAACCCTTTTTCGGCTGCTAGCGGGGGTTAAATTGCTCCGCTATCTGCTGAAAAGTGCTGCTAAAATGATGGTAAAGCGCCACTAAAAATAGCAGCGCTGTACCGCTGATGCTCCAGCGCCTTAGTGTGAAAGTGCCCAGAAGGACCGTGTGGAGCCAGGTTGATCCGCACCAGGAGGTGAGTGGGGCAGGGAGCATCCAGCCGGTCATGCAATATTTATTTCTATGGGTGTTCATTATTACCATAGGTGGTATCTTAGTTGTATCTCATTACCTTTTTGTTTTTGCTATTTTGTGTAAATGTCACTGCTGTATATTGCTGCAGACAAGAACCTTGCTCATTTGAGCCATTACAACAGTTTTTGATCTCTATTTGTATAGAGCTCTGTTTGTAAGCCTAGTCCCCGCCCCTTCCTGTCCTCCATCCCGATTTGTAGCCCCTCTCCCTGTCACTGCATATGCAGGTGGGACAGCTGCAGCCAATCAGCTTTGAGAAAGGAGCTGTGGGCAGCTCTGAAACACGTTAGCCATGCCCAGCATTCCTGCCCCAGGTCACGCTCAGCCGAGACTCAGCCGTCTGTATTCACTGCCTTGTGGAGTTCGGGGCTTCAGTGTCCACACCAGCTGGACGCTCCCTGCCCCACTCACCTCCTGGTGTGGATGAACTTGGCTCCACATGGTCCTTCAGTGTCACAGCTCCACTGACCCCTGGTGGGTCTGACATGCACTTTATTGTTCATCCTCATGTAAGTTGCCATTTGTCTAAATAAATAGACTAATTTTTTTGCATACTTCACTTAGAGTGGCGCTCCTTTTGTTTCTGTTTTTATGCTAAATAGAGGTTCCTTCATCTCCTGGGAGCTGCCTTGATGGGAACCATGAATCAGACTGAGACAGAAGTGCAGTAAAAATCACACTATTTATTAAAATGGTAAAATGGTATAAACAGAGCAAATATAGTCAAAACATAGCCAAAGTTCTGGAACCAGGATGAGTAGTCAGAACAAGCCAGAGAAACAGGAGTCAAGAGATCAGTGAAATCGGGTGCAGCAAACTGGATCAGGAACCAGAAGGGAAGTCAGCCAAGCAAAAGTCCTTCACAGGAAAACACAGCAGAGAGAGTCCGGATATGTTGACCAAGGCAAAGGCACAGAAGATCTGATCCAAGAAATGTATATAACCAGCAGCTCTAGCTGACGAGCAGGAAATGAAGACCAGGTGAGTCACTGTGGAAGGAAGAGTCTTTGGCAATTAACCAACAGCTGAGCACAGAGCTCTGAGAAGGAAGGGCTGAGCCCAGCCCTGACATGCCTTCTATCCATGGCATCTTGTATCCAGTCCGTTGTTTCTCCAGCATCATCACCACTCAGGCCGTCACTTTGGATCCTGTGTCTCATTCACCTGGGCACCATCTATTTTTTATTTCATTTTATTTCATTGAATGATGGGCCTGTGTGGGTGGAGCCAAGCTGATTTCAAAAAGTGACAGCTAGTATGGGGGACTAGGAGGAAAATGGGTGGAACATGTTCCCAAAAGGTGAACTTATCCTATTAACTGGTTCCTGACTGGCGCACGCCAATGTAGGTCGGCAGAATGGCACCGCTGGGCAAATGGGCGTACCTGTACGTCCCTTTTAAATTTGCCACCGTGCCATCGCGCACGCGCCGACCGGGACCTCCGTGAGTTGGGTCACGAGTCCTGTGGACTCGATCGCTGCGGGGATACCACGGAGAGGATGAATGGGGAGATGCTAATGTAAACAAGCATCTCCCCATTCTGCCTAGTGACAGTGTCACTGATCTCTGCTCCCTGTGATCGGGAGAAGAGATCAGTGACATGCCACACACAGCCCACCCCCCCCCCACAGTTAGAACACATCCCTAGGACATACTTAACCCTTACACTGCCCCCTAGTGGTTAACCCCATTCACTGCCATTGTCATTTACACAGGAATCAGTGCATTTGTATAGCACTGATTGCTGTATAAATGACAATGGTCCCAAAAATGTGTCAAAATTGTCCGATGTGTCCACCACAATGTCGCAGTCACAATAAAAATTGCTGATTGCAATTGCTGAATTACTAAAAATGCCATAAAACTATCCCCTATTTTGTAAACGCTGTAACGCAAACCAATCAATAAACGCTTATTGCAAATTTTTTTTTTTTAGACCAAAAATATGTAGAAGAATACGTATCGGCCTAAACTGAGGGAAATTTTTTTTTTTATATATATATGTTTTTGGGGAATACTTATTATAGCAAAATGTAAAAAAATAATGCATTTTTTTCAAAATTGTCGCTCTTTTTTTGTTTATAGCGCAAAAAATAAAAACCGCAGAGGTGATCAAATACCACCAAAAGAAAGCTCTATTTGTGGGGAAAAAAGGACGTCAATTTTGCTGGGAGCCACACCGCACGACAGCACAATTGTCAGTTAAAGCGACGCAGTTCCGAATCGCAAAAAGTGTTCTGGTCTTTGGCCAGCAAAATGGTCCGGGGCTTAAGTGGTTAACAGATTGCAGGAGGATAATACCAGGGCAGATTCAGGTACTTGCACTTCTTTTATAAAAATACATATAATATTGTATTCATTTTGAAAGAGTTGCAATAATTTGCATCAATTATATATGTATGGAGTTAGATAAAAGCTGCTTATCTGGGTCTAGGTCTTAGTTTTGTAAATATTGTTATAAAAAATAAAGAAATCTGGACAACATAGTAACCATTAGTGACAATGTATCTCTGTGTCTAGGTGTTCCGTGACATGACTGGGATTCAGATGTAGAAGAACTAAGACGGAGCAAAGAGATGGCGGAGAGCTTGTCAAAATCCTTCAAAGGATTGTTAAAGAGAAGACCTAGGACCCCCGGTAATCACTTTTTGTCTTTTATTTCTCTGATCAAATTTTATGAAGCATCAAATACTGAATACATCTATTCATCCATTTATGAACTTGTTATATATTTCCTGCAAGGTAATCTATATTTTTCCATTGCTATATATATATATATATAATAGTTTACATAGATTATATCTACAGGGGTGCAATGAAAAAAAAAAAAAAAAAACAAGATTTGAAGCCAGTATAGAACAGGCCAAACACAAGAGTACCGGAACTTTACATAAGTCTTTGAGAACTAAACTGACACTGGAACTTGTGTAATAAAAATGCAACATTTTATTACATTAAATATTTAAGACATAAACACTTCATTAGGTATACCATACAGTATAGAATTACAAGGATACAATTGGTACAGATCTGGAGTTCAGTTGATCAGCAATTGTATAGTAAGTTTATTTGGTCTACATGTTTCACGGGAGTTCTGCTTCTTCAGGACCATGTAACTAGGGATCGACTAATATCGTTTTTTCAGTGCCGATACAATACCAATATTTTGGCCACCTCTCCTGCCAATAGCCAATATTATTTGCCAATATTTTGTACATATAAACTTTTCAAAAATAACACAAATTTTATGCACAAATCTGGAATAAACTGAAGATGTTAACCGCTTCAGCCCTGGAAGATTTAGCTACTCAATGACCAGGCCATTTTTTGCGATTCGGCACTGCGTCGCTTTAACTGCTAATTGCGCGGTTGTGCAATGCTGTACCCAAACAAAATTGACATCCTTTTTTCCGACAAATAGAGCTTTCTTTTGGTGATATTGGATCACCTCTGTGGTTGTTTTTTGTGCTATAAACAAAAGAAGAGCGACAATTTTGAAAAAAACACAATATCTTTTACTTTTTGCTATAATAAATATATCTCATTTTTTATAAAAAAAATTAATTTTTTCCTCAGTTTAGGCCGATATGTATTCTTCTATATTTTTTGGTGAAAAAATCGCAATAAGCGTATATTGATTGGTTTGCACAAAAGTTATATCGTCTACAAAATAGGGGATAGATTTATGGCATTTTTATTATTGTTATTATTTTTACTAGTAATGGTGGCGATCTGCGATTTTTATTGGGACTGCGACATTATGGCGGACACATTGGACACTTTTGACACATTTTTTAAACTATTGAAAATTATACAGCGATCAGTGCTATAAAAATGCACTGATTACTGTGTAAATGTCACTGGCAGGGAAGGGGTTTACACTAGGGGGCGATCGAAGGGGTTAATTGTGTTCCCTATGTGTGTTTTATAACTGTGGGGGGATGGGAATGTCTTTGAGGAGAGAGAGATCAGTGTTTATACATAGTATGAACACACGATCTGTCTCCTCTCCCCTGAAAGAACTGGGATCTGTGTGTCTGTCACGAGCGATCGCGGGAACCCGGCGGTCATTGCGCCCGCTGGGCAGTCGCATCAGGTCTGGGCACACGCGCGTGCCTCCGGCGGTGCGCCTTTGCCCCTAGGGGCAAAGCGACATACGGTAATGTCGTTTTGTCCAGCTGTGCCATTCTGCCGCAGTAAGACTGCGGCGGCTGGTCGGAAGAATAGAAGCTCACAGACACTTATTATAACATGCTGAGTAATAGTATTATATAGGATACAATATGATTGGTCACCAAGGCTTACATTAATGTAACTATCCATACAATGTGATATTAACCATACTATACAAATGTAATTACTCCCAAATCACTATATGTCTATTTATCACAGTCTTTAATGACACTGTGCTTTATCAATTCTCCCTTCTAAACCCCTCCCAGCCAGTATTATTCATAAATTACCTCCAACTTTAACTACTTTAGCTCTTTAAATATCCAGAAAGTAATAGGTAGTAGTTGTTAATGATTCTTACTCTGAATGGTCTAAGGTCATCAGTGGTGTACCCCAAGGTTCAGTGCTGGGACCCTTACTTTTTAATATCTTTATAAATTATATTGGATCTGGGATCGAAAGTAACATTTCTGTCTTTGCAGATGACACTAAGCTATGCAGTGGAATAACGTCCTTACAGGATGTCTCCAATTTACAAGCCGACCTCAATGCACTGTTTAATTGGGTGACTATGTGGCAGATGAGGTTTAATGTTGAGAAATGTAAAGTTATGCACTTGGGGGCTAAGAATATGCATGCATCATACATACTAGGGGAGTACAACTGGGGGAATCCATAGTGGAGAAGGATCTGGGGGTTTTGGTAGATCATAAGCTCAATAATAGAATGCAATGCTAAGCTGCGGTTTCCAAAGCGAGCAAAGCCCTTTCTTGTATTTAGAGAGTTATGGACTCTAGAGAGAGAGATATAATTTTGCCCCTGTTCAAATCATTAGTAAGACCTCATCTGGAATATGCAGTTCAGTTTTGGGCACCAGTTCTCAAAAAAGGATATCAGGGAACTGGAGAAAGTGCAGAGAAGGGCAACCGAACTGATAAGAGACATGGAGGAGCTCAGCTATGAGGAAAGATTAGAGGAACTGAATTTATTCACTCTTAAGAAGAGGACAATAAGGGGGGATGTGATCAACATGTTCAAATATATAAGGGGTCCATATAGTGATCTTGGTGTTGAGTTATTCACTTTACGGTCAACCCAGAGGACACGGGGGCACTCTTTACGTTCAGAGGAAAAGAGATTTCATCTCCAAATACACAAAGGTTTCTTCACAGTAAGAGCTATGAAAATGTGGAACAGACTCCCTCCAGAGGTGGTTCTGGCCAGCTCAGTAGATTGCTTTAAGGAAGGCCTGGATACTTTCCTAAATGTACATACCGTATATACTCAAGTATAAGTCGAGAGTCATGCAGGCAGACGGCGGCCAGCGTGTGCTATTACTTTTCGGCAGCCATTCACTGTTCAAAAGCTGCGCCTCCTCCTCATCTGTGATAGGCAGAAAATTCAATTTCCCAGCAGTCAGCGGTCAGCTTATCACGTTTGATAGCAATAAAGTACAATAAATAAAAAGGTAAAACAAACAAAATTGTAATAAATGTTATTAAAAACAAAAAATGTTATTAAAAACAAAAAAGAACCATAACCTCCATCCAGAGGCGGCTCTAGACTTTGTGAAGTCTTAGGCAAAACTTAGACATGAGGCCCCATTCACACCCATAATGGGAAAAATTATTAAATCGATAAAAAATTAATGGTATGAATCGCCTGCATTAAGAGCCTTAAATACTATGAATTCACAGTTTCTATAATTTTCTCTAACCAATTATCCTTTAATCACATATCATTAAACATAAGGTATGTATATATATATATATATATATATTTATATATTTTTCTCAAGTCATCTTCCAGGACGGCACACCTGAGAGATGAGAGGCTCCTCCCGACAGGAAACACAATCAATCAACAGCTGTTTTAAGTCCACACCCTTCCCCTTGATCCTCAGTTTTTGATTGTGTGTTTCTCCCTACACGGCAAAACTGTTTGTTTTTTTCCAAATGACCGAAGCCTGGGGCTGGTGGTCTCCCCCTGGGAGCCGGACCAAATGCCTGGGAAGCCTCTGGGTCTGGCAGGATATATTTATCCTTCCCGGGGGGTTCCCCTATCCTTTCCTCAGGGGGGGCAGCAGAAACTGGGAAAGCCCCCCTGAGAGCTGAAGGCCCCTGGGTACAGTGGTGTCCCCAGAACTTCAGGGGCCTTTATCCTGTCTCCCCCCCCTTACCTGTCCGGGCGTCCGTTCAGACGGGGGTGCTGGCCGTCGGTTCTTTCCAGGGGGATCGTATCCCCTGACTCCTGGGTCCCTGGTAGCTCGCGTGGGCTGCTGGGGAGGGTACCGCCTGAACGACCCGCGTTCTTACCCAGAAGGGAAGGCTGAGAGTCAGCAGGAGCAGGCGCCCACATCCTCCTTTCGAGGAGGCACCAGTTTACTATGGTGAATGTCTGCCTAAACCACCTCATGGGAATGAGGAACGTACGGCATTGCCCCCCCCCCCCCCATGTGTATATACTGACTGGACAGTGCAGGACACAGCCTAACCTTGCAGCTCCCTAAAGGGACAGCAGTTGTGGGGGGGGGGGGGCACTTTGGCGGCTATCCTCCTTGCGTGTGGACCATAAGGATGGAAAAGCAAGCCTGGTGGCTGTGGAAAAAGGGGAAGACGACAACGGTGAGTCAAAAATCCCCAATCCCAGCCAGATGGTTTCTGGGCATTTGAGATCATCTCCCCTGGGGTCTGGATTCAAATAGCCCAGAAGCTTTTGCTAAGAACACCAGCCACAGCTCCCTCTTACATCAATGATGCTGTATGGTGGACAAGTGGTGCAGAGGAGCGAGTGTGCCTAAACCACCTCAGATGGGAAAGAGGTAGGTAAGGCATTTTTCCCCCTTCCACCTATATTTACTGAGTGGTGCAGTGCAGGACCTGGGGTCTGCATAACAAAACAGCCCAGAAGCTACTGCTAGAAACCACCAGCCACAGCTCCCTCTTATAGCAGAGACACTGTGGTTATCACAACAGTAGGTTGCCAGCCTCTCCCTACATACCCGGTTGTGGTACATTAGTAGGGGTGAATATAGCAAAGGGGGTGACCTGGTAGAACAAAGAGTTCCTTACTGGCCAGGTATACCACTGAACAAGTTATTAATGGTGCAATGGTTGAAGGATTCAGGAGTAAGCTCCCTTGCTCAGCAGGTGCACTAGGTTATCTGGCCCTATTTGCCCAGCTGCCAGGAATCTGCTTGAAGTTGCTCCAAGATGCTTAAAAGCTGACCTAACTTTCAACAATGTGGCAGGGACCAAGCTTCTGTGTGGCACAGTAGGGGTTCCCTTGTGACAGATCCTCCTTTTGGGGGTTGCTTGCTATGGGTAACTTTTCATAAGCTCCAACCTCCCACTCCACTCTTACATTGTGGTTATATTTTAATGCAGGGGGTAAGAAAAACCTTTTTGGTTTGGACTACAGTCCACTCAGTGACAGATCTAAAAGCGATTTACCATAAATCGTTTTCCTATATCCTTTGATTAAGGATTTTCTGTGCAAACATATGCAAGAGCTAGATGGCTATATGATTGCTTCTTTAAGGGCTGCAGGTGGCTATTTACCTCCAGGCTAAATTGGTAACCACCCTTTTTAGAGGTCTTATATTGGTCTCTAGGGCTGGGCTCATTGAGACTTTAGTTACTGATCAGCCCCACCCGTGTATGAGCTGGCTAGTGTTTGCTCAATCTACGGAGGTAAGGTAGGACAACAGCTACTATAGTAAGGTGTCCAACCATTTTAGGATTGGTTCCTTCACTGGTGGTGAAGGATTAGTATCTACAGCCCAGGCTAGGCCTATGAAATAAATTGCTCCTGTTTGGTTATTTCATAAAGGGATACACCAGGACTCCTTCTTGGCTGCTCACCAGTAGACCTCAGTAGTGAAGGTTTGTCCTTGCTGGGGTGTTTGGCACAACTAAAGTACACATTGAGATTTGTGACCTCTCTGCTGAAGCTTGTTGGGTGTCCTTTATATCCTAAAGGTACTGCTTTGTTTGGCTACAGATCAGAAAATACAACAGGGAAGGTGGTCTGTACTTTCTGGTTTTTGTGCCGCACGCCAGAAACGCACATCATTGAGTCTGGTGATGACATTTCTGCTCATAATTGTTATATTGCTGCACATCAGACCTACACAAGATTGGGGTCTGTCTGTGGGGTTTTTGTGTCCTGTATTACTGCCTTATTGGTTGCTTATCAGAAAGGCAGCAGGAAAGATTGATGGCAGGGGTAGTACATATACTGCCTTTGGTAATCGGTGCAGCACCACAAGGTGGCGTCGTGCTGATTCAGACAGTGCTATTAACGGCAATAGCTGCCGATTTGACATGTGAGTCGCATGCAAAATCGCTTCAATATGGATGTGCTATCTCTATTCAGAATTGTTAGATTGTTGCACATTAGAGATATACACGACTGAGGTCTGTCTGTGGGCCCTGTATTACTGCCTTATTGGTTGCTTATCAGAAAGGCAGCAGTGATGACGGATGGTCCTGATTTTGTTGCAAAATACAAAATTGAACCTGTGCCAGGGGTAGTACACATACTGCCATTGGTAATCAGTGCAGCACCACAAAGTGGCCCGGGCTGATTCAGACAGTGCGATTAACGGCAATGGCTGCCAATTTTAGGCATGCGATTTGACATGTTGAGTCACATGCCAAATCACTTGAATATGGATGTGCTATCTCTATTCAAGATTGTTGTTGCACATCAGACACATACAAAATTGAAGGTTTACTGCCTTATTGGCTGCATATCAGAAAGGACACAACAGTGAAGGTTGTTTGTTTTTTTCTGATTTGTTTTTGCTGCTCAGCAGGGAGACACATTGAGGGTAATGACATCTCTGCTCAATATTGGTATATGCTACACATCAGACATACACAAAGATTGAACATTGTTTGTGTCCTGTATGTCCTATATTTACTGACTTATCGTCCGTATATCAGAAAGGCACAGCAGTAAGTGGTGTTTCTCATTGATCTTCCTTGCTGTTTCTTAGGTATACACAGTAGGGGGTTGTTGGCTGCACTCCTCCAGGGAGCCACAGCATGGGGACCCCTTGTTCGACCCGAAAACTGCTTTTCCTGCGACCTGTGTAATCTTGAGGTCTGTGGTTCCGTAAGCAGGGACTGCTGGATACGCTGCGACCTGGAGTCGCACAGTCACGAATGATACCCTTTGGAAGCCATAGTAGGACTTCTCATGCGTCTTGCAGTCCCAAGTGGCAGGTTGGGTCACACGGGTGTGGGAACCCTAAGCTTATCTGTCCCTTCTGGTTCAGGTTTTGCAATGCTGCAGGAATACTCATTGTGGAGTTATTGCCTTATTTTGCAGTAGACCAGAAAGATCGCAGCTGTAAAGGCTGTCTGTTGTTTCTTTGTTTTTATGTTGCTGCACAGCAGAAATACTCAACATTGAAGCTTGTTGGTGCTTTCTGTTTCATATTGCCTTACCTTATGGTACTTCAGAAAAACACAGTGCTGTAGGTTGCTTGTGTTCTTTCTCTGTTGGTTCTATGTAACTGCACTACAGAACTGCATAACAGGAAGTGTCTTATAACTGTACTTGGTGGTTCGTCATAAATACGCAACATAGAAGTTTGGGTCTTTCTGTCTTCTCTTTATAGCCTTGTTTTGCTGTACATCAGTAAAACACCATTGTAAAAGGGGGTTCCCGGCCTTTCTGTATTTACCAGTTATGACCTAGCTAGCTGCACTTCAGAAATGCGCAGCATTTAGGGTGTGTTTGTGTCTTAATGCTTACATATTGGCTGCACATCAGAAAACCAGACTGTGAGGTTCAGATTTGGGTCTCTTCCCATATTTGATATTTTGGTTTAGCTAGTCACACTCAGATACACAACATTGATGTCTATGCTTGTGTCCTTTCTGTCTAAATCTATTGTGCTATGTCCACAATCTATGATTTTTTTATTTGTGATATTAATAATACATGTATCACCTTTTTGTATTTCAGCCTTCTCTTCCGTGAAAGGGCCTGGAGTCCAGGTGCAGATGTCACATGTCAGAAAGCCTCGACCCCTTACATTCAGGGATGCCAGAGCCATTTCCTAGGGTTGAAGCCCGGTAGAGTTATGGGTCACTGGAGGAAGGCGATAATGAATCGCCCTGTTTAATATGAACTTAGGAAGTTCGGTTCAGAGGAGTTTTATGGCCTGAAGATGAAGTATAAACATGTATACCCGACCAAATAGGTTACAGCTCGGTGCATGGCCTTCATTTTGCCCTTCTAGCAAAACTAGATGTAGCAGTATGAGTGTTCTCCTCCTGCTACGAATGTTAATCTCCTGAGTAGGCTCTCAGGCATAAGTAAAACTATAGATTGGGCATGCCTTAAACCCAGGGGTTAAGTTTTTGTTAATCTATTTCCCTTAAGTAGGTTTCCCTTCAGTCTTTGCTGACGTAAAGATAAAAATGAACAAAAAAAAAGGTTGTCTGTCAGGGGCCCCCCTTTTGGCAGTTTTATTTCCCTGGACAGGGTTGTGTTAAGGCAGGCTCCCTTATTGATCAATGTAGTGTCCTTGTCTTACAACACAGCTCTCCGATTAATCTTTTTAGTGGTTCTAAGTAGCACCTACAGGCAGAATAGGCCATTGTTGTTAGATGTGTGACAGGCAACATTGATAACCTACAAGTTTAACATGTTTTCTGATTCCATCTTTAAGAGCCCACTCCACCTAGATCCTGCATCCGAAGCAGAGAAGGCAGGGACACCGGTGGAGTAGACCGGCAGATCAGCCGCATGATCCAGCTAAGATACCTTCATCAAGCATATGGAGTGAAGGTAAAGCTCACTGCAGAACCGAGGTTCGCCAAGAGGGTCTTGCAGTGGTCCCACCCTAAAGGTAGGCCTGAGCTACTTGATTATCCTCTCAGGTGTGCCGTCCTGGAAGATGACTTGAGAAAAGTACTAGTTACTTACCAGTAACTGTCTTTCTGGGAAATCTTCCAGGACGGCAGGCCTACTTCCCACCCGTTGGAGGAGGGAAAATTTTAGAACACTAGAAGGTGAGTACCTATGAGGAATGATTTCCCTTGTGAAACAGGTTCAGGAGTTACTTCTCTACAAACTGAGGATCAAGGGGAAGGGTGTGGACTTAAAATAGCTGTTGATTGATTGTGTTTCCTGTCGGGAGGAGCCTCTCATCTCTCAGGTGTGCCGTCCTGGAAGATTTCCCAGAAAGACAGTTACCGGTAAGTAACTAGTACTTTTTTTACATCCACACAAATATAGATACAATTTGTGCAGCTGCTACTAGCAATGTGTTTAAGTTATAACAAAAGTCAAAAACCGTATTTCTCCATTTACATGAAGGTCAGGTTAATATAACCCAACACAGAGTTCCCCCTCACATCAGAGTCGGCAGGATTCCCCCTTACAGTGCAAGGGGAAATTTGATGTAATGGGGAATGCTGCAGATCATGATGTAAGAGGGAATGCTGCAGATCATGATGTAAGAGGGAATGCTGCAGATCATGATGTAAGAGGGAATGCTGCAGACTAGTGTAAAGGGGAACTGATGTAAGGGGGGCTCTGGTGACCAGAGATCAACTTCTATAGAGTGAATGCACTAAGGTAAGGGGGGTTATTGATACCAGGGGGGACTTTTAGATCAGTGCCATCTTACCTTACTGTATTCACTCCCCCCTTACATCAATGATCCCCCTCAGACTATCCTTGCAGCACTGTCACTGACCTCCTCTCAGGTGCACTTTGCAGGGCTCAGTCAGACGGTCCTCTCTGGACTTCAGCTTGGTGGCTCTAGTTTCATCCTATAGTATCCTCTCCAGAGTCTACACACATCTTACTCCTCACATGACCCCCGTCCTGGCAGCGCTCCCGCTCTTGACTCCTCTGTAGGCTCCCCCCCAGAGACTGCAGACATGATACAAGAGATGGTCAGAGACTGTGCAGACATGATATAGGAGATGGTCAGAGACTTTGTGGTTTTGATACAGGAGATGGTCAGACTGTGTGGACATTAAACTAGAAATGGTCAGAGACTGTGCAGACATGATACAAGAAATGGTTAGAGACTGTGCAGACATGATACAGGAGATGGTCAGAGACTGCAGATATTAAACAGGAGATGGTCAGAGAATGTGCGACCATGATACAGGAGACGGTCAGAGACTGAGCAGACATTATACAGGAGATAGTCAGAGACTGCAAACATGCTGCAGAAGATGGTCAGAAACTGATACAGGGGATGGTCTTAGACTGTGCAGACAGGCACCAAACACTAGAGCCATAGCCATAGATGATCCCGCCACACAGACAGGGTGCAGAGCAGACAGATGATCCCTCTATACACTCCTTGGTTAAACTTAATTCTAGCAGACCATCACCTCCTTTGCAAGCAAAGGACATAGCCTTTAGTAAATGTCTAGTAAAGTTTTCTGAGCCTGGGAAGTAGTGTAGTTGTTCTGGTCTGTGATCTCATCAGAGTTGCGGGATACTGATAATTTAACAGTAATCTGAAAGCACTGATTGCGGGCTGACACAGACAGGATGTTTCACAAATCTGGTATTTCTGCCACAAATCCAGATTGTTCTGCAAATACATTAGCACCTCATCTTAATGGCAACTTCCATGGATTGAATGAAGAGCTTGTGAGCTGGCCTGGGGAGAGCTCTGGTAACTGCTGGGCTGGGCTGAACAGTGATCAGCGCAGTGTGATGAACAACCTAGGAGGATCGTCTCCTGTATGGATACTGGTATGGCTGCATCTACAGAGAGGAGGCACGCAGTGTGCACAGACACAACCTCTGCTCAGGCCATTTCTCCCACGCATAGTTACATAGTTATATAGTAGGTGAGTTTGAAAAAAGACACAAGTCCATCAAGTCCAACCTATGTGTGTGATTATGTGTCAGTATTACATTACATATCCCTGTATGTTGTGGTCATTCAGGTGATTATCTAATAGTTTCTTGAAGCTATCAATGCTCCCCGCTGAGACCACCGCCTGTGGAAGGGAATTCCACATCCTTGCTGCTCTTATAGTAAAGAACCCTCTACGTAGTTTAAGGTTAAACCTCTTTTCTTTTAATTGTAATGAGTGGCCACGAGTCTTATTAAACTCTCTTCTGCGAAAAAGTTTTCTCCCTATTGTGGGGTCACCAGTACAGTATTTGTAAATTGAAATCATATCCCCTCTCAAGCGTCTCTTCTCCAGAGAGGATAAGTTCAGCGCTCGCAACCTTTCCTCATAACTAAGATCCTCCAGACCCTTTATTAGCTTTGTTGCCCTTCTTTGTACTCGCTCCATTTCCAGTACATCCTTCCTGAGGACTGGTGCCCAGAACTGGACAGCATACTCCAGGTGTGGCCGGACCAGAGTCTTGTAGAGCAGGAGAATTATCGTTTTATCTCTGGAGTTAATCCCCTTTTTAATGCATGCCAATATTCTGTTTGCTTTATTAGCAGCAGCTTGGCATTGCATGCCATTGCTGAGCCTATCATCTACTAGGACCCCCAGGTCCTTTTCCATCCTAGATTCCCCCAGAGGTTCTCCCCCCAGTGTATAGATTGCATTCATATTTTTGCCACCCAAATGCATTATTTTACATTTTTCTACATTGAACCTCATTTGCCATGTAGTCACCCACCCCATTAATTTGTTCAGGTCTTTTTGCAAGGTTTCCACATCCTGCGGAGAAGTTATTGCCCTGCTTAGCTTAGTATCGTCTGCAAATACAGAGATTGAACTGTTTATCCCATCCTCCAGGTCGTTTATAAACAAATTAAATAGGATTGGTCCCAGCACAGAACCCTGGGGAACCCCACTACCCACCCCTGACCATTCTGAGTACTCCCCATTTATCACCACCCTCTGAACACGCCCTTGTAGCCAGTTTTCAATCCATGTACTCACCCTATGGTCCATGCCAATGGACCTTATTTTGTACAGTAAACGTTTATGGGGAACTGCAAAATGCTTTTGCAAAATCCAGATACACCACGTCTACGGGCCTTCTTTTATCTAGACGGCAACTCACCTCCTCATAGAAGATTAATAGATTGGTTTGGCAAGAACGATTCTTCATGAATCCATGCTGATTACTGCTAATGATATCGTTCTTATTACTAAAATCTTGTATATAGTCCCTTATCATCCCCTCCAAGAGTTTA
The DNA here is from genome assembly GCA_037952835.1 of Lithobates septentrionalis. NCBI lineage: Eukaryota > Metazoa > Chordata > Amphibia > Anura > Ranidae > Lithobates > Lithobates septentrionalis. Next base: position 61,888 of record JBBDGP010004533.1, on the reverse strand, counting down.
CATACTATTGATGTTAGGCTAACTGGTCTGTAATTCCCAGGGATGTTTTTTGGGCCCTTTTTAAATATTGGTGCTACATTGGCTTTTCTCCAATCAGCTGGTACCATTCCAGTCAATAGACTGTCTGTAAAAATTAGGAACAACGGTCTGGCAATCACCTGACTGAGTTCCCTAAGTACCCTCGGATGCAAGCCATCTGGTGCTGGTGATTTATTAATGTTAAGTTTCTCAAGTCTAATTTTAATCCCGTCCTCTGTTAACCATGGAGGTGCTTCCTGTGTTGTGTCATGAGGATAAACATTGCAGTTTTGGTTACTGAAGCCCCCCCGATTCACTCGTGAAGACTGAGGAGAAGAATAAATTCAATACCTTCACTATATCCACATCCTTTGTAACCAGATGTCCTTCCTCATTCTTTATGGGACCAATATGGTCTGTCCTCCCTTTTTTACTGTTTACATACTTAAAGAATTTCTTGGGATTTTTTTTGCTCTCCTCCGCTATGTGTCTTTCATGTTCTATCTTAGCCGTCCTAATTGCACCCTTACATTTCTTATTGCATTCTTTATAAAGTCTGAATGCTGATGATGATCCCTCAACCTTGTATTTTTTGAAGGCCTTCTCCTTTGCTTTTATATGCATTTTTACATTGGAGTTAAGCCAACCAGGATTTTTGTTCACTCTTTTAAATTTATTACCCAATGGGATACATTGGCTAATGCCCTTATTTAATATGATCTTAAAGCAAACCCATCTCACCTCCATATTCTTTGTTCCTAATATTTTATCCCAATTTATGCCTTTTAGCAAGGTTTGTAGTTTAGGGAAGTTGGCTCGCAATCCGGCGCCCCTCCTTCCAGCTCTGGTGCCAGCTTTCTGAGAAGGCTTGGAGGACGGTAGTGATCATGAGCTGTTCTCTGTGTTAGGGGGATATTACAGCTGTTCCGGTCCGGAACCTGCATGGCTTTACCCGCTTACCCCACCAGCCTGGGGACACTGACCAGGGACATTCCCTCTCACACACGTTAGGCAAAGTTTGCCCAGTTAGAGAGGCGCGTCTGATCACAACAGGTATGTAGATTACAGTCAGGTGAACTATTTAGATGTGACCCCTGTGAGATTGTGAGACGAGCTGTGGATGGCTTTGTATGTTGTTCTTAGTATTTAGATTTTTATTGGTTAGGCCAGCAGAAGCCAGTGGGAAGATTGTCAAAGGGGGTAAGGGTGCACACTGAAAGAGTCCTAAAGTGAAACCCCAGGAATTATCTTTATTGCAAACTTCCCTTGGTCCAGCTTGGCATAATGTAATTATACATATTGCATATTTTAGTGGCTGCTGGAGACAATGAAAGCCTACATACAGTTATACCCACAATATATCAGGTCTTGCTCAAGCAGCTTCCACCTTGCACAATGAACACTTACGGTTGCTTAGCACTGCTGCCATTCAGAGAATACTTTGTATTTTGTGAATACAAGGCATCATTCACCCCTCCTCTCCACCTTGTCAAATCATAGAAAACTTCTTGTATTCATTTTAAAAACACATTCTACAAGTCAGGGAAGAGATGGCAGCACCCATATTTCTATTTATCCTGACAGATTTATTTTTAAGGGGAAAGCTTGAAGTTTGCATTCTTTTAAATACTATAACATTCACAAAACAAGACTGTAAAAGCATAAAGTGAGCCTGATCTGATAATCAAATACCTACGTTAACAAAAGTGCAGAAATCCAAACATCTTTTAGGTCTAGGCTTTACACATTAAGGTACCCCCTACCTGGAGTTGTCACCATCTATTTCCCATTGCACACACTGTGTTTTGCTATTGTGCCCAAATATTTTCATGTGTTGTGTGTTTTGCATAAATTTTAAAAGACTTCAGCACATCAAGCCATGCTTTAAAATGCAAATGTTCAATGCCAGCCTTAGGCCCCTTTCACACGATCGGACCGTTCAGGTCCGCCTGTCAGTTTTTACGGCGTACCTGAATGGGCACTCCATGTTAGCCTATGGAGCGTCGGATGTCAGTGGAGACATGTCTGCTGACATCCGACCCCGTCCGATCCGCTAAAAGCAGACGGATGGCTCTAAGTCCAGGTCCGTTGCTGGTGGATCGGATCGGGTGAGATCTGATGAAAACGGACATGCTGTCCGTTTTCATCCAATCCCTCCATAGGCGGCAGCGGCACCTGACAAGCCCCTCCCCGCTCAGTGAGCAGAGAGGGACCTGCCATCCGCCGGCTCAGCGGAGATCAACAGACTGATCTCCCGCTGAGCCGACGAACCGAGGCGGGCTCCGTGGAAACGGAGTCCGCCTCGTGTGAATGAGGCCTTACAGATCAACACACCCTGAGCTTGTCATGCTAATACACCTTGTAGTATGGAATCTCGAGTAACAAGCTATGTACTATTTAAATATACAAAGTGCAGCGCTAAAAGCATCCAACATGTATTAAATATACATGTGGGAAATGTGTATTGTAATATATAAATGGTGTGTTAAAAAGAACTCATAAAAAATAAAAAATCAACATATAAATGTGGAAAAACAACAGTGAAAACCAGCAATAAAAATCAAAGTGTCAATAGTGAAATATGGAACAGCAAAAGGTGGGAGTCCATATATTGTAAGGTGAAAGGGTATTTCTTTTCCAACGGTGGAGCACCGGTAGGCACTGGAAGGTGTATGGATACTCGGATGGAGGGGAGACAGCAGGGCTCAAGGTAAACAAATGTTGAATAGAAGTAAGTGGATACTCTAATGCCCCGTACACACGGTCGGACATCGATCGGACATTCCGACAACAAAATCCTAGGATTTTTTCCGACGGATGTTGGCTCAAACTTGTCTTGCATACACACGGTCACACAAAGTTGTCGGAAAATCCGATCATTCTGAACGCGGTGACGTAAAACACGTACGTCAGGACTATAAACGGGGCAGTAGCCAATAGCTTTCATCTCTTTATTTATTCTGAGCATGCGTGGCGCTTTGTGCGTCGGATTTGTGTACACACGATCGGAATTTCCGACAACGGATTTTGTTGTCGGAAAATTTTATAGCCTGCTCTCAAACTTTGTGTGTCGGAAAATCCGATGGAAAATGTGTGATGGAGCCCACACACGGTCGGAATTTCCGACAACACGCTCCGATCGGACATTTTCCATCGGAAAATCCGAACGTGTGTATGGCATTACTCTTCTATTCAACATTTGTTTACCTTGACACCTGCTGTCTCCTCTCCATCCGAGTATCCATACACCTTCCAGTGCCTACCGGTGCTCCCCCCTTGGAGAAGATACCCTTTCACCTTACAATATATGGACTCCCACCTTTTGCTGTTCCATATTTCACTATTGACACTTTGATTTTTATTGCTGGTTTTCACTGTTGTTTTTCCACATTTATATATTGATTTTTTTATTTTTTATGAGTTCTTTTTAACACACCATTTATATATTACAATACACATTTCCCACATGTATATTTAATACATGTTGGATGCTTTTAGCGCTGCACTTTGTATATTTAAATTAATTTGTTTTTATACATTTATATGCACTCTTCTTTATAACATAAGAGTGCAGCAATTGCTTAGAGTACACAGGAAGTTTATCAACTCACACAATTTCTGAAAAAAAAATCAATATTTTGTTTTGCACATATCGAACAGATATAAACAGTACACTTTCAATGGTACATTTAACAGAGCAAAAAGGTGCAAATATTGTTAGGGCTAACACACTTTGGATATATTTACCCCACCCGAGTGTATTTTTATTGAAATGTTGTGTTTGATAAACCATTGCACTAACATCATGTGACATAAAAAATTGAAACTACCAGCATTATATTCTCCAGTCTTGGCTCTTGTCTTCTTTTAGAAAAAAATATATTATACCTAATCTTCAGACTCAAAAACACATAAAACAGCCATGACAGTGCTAAATATATATACCGTATTTATCAGCGTATAACACACACTTTTTTCCCCTTAAAATCAGTGGAAAATCATGGGTGCGTGTTATATGCCGAACTGCTGCCTCGGAGGGGAAGGAGGGAACAAGTGCCGCCGAAATAGACAGAGCTGAGTGTACTGTGTACTCGGCTAGGCTCGGCTTCACTCGCAGTAACACCCAGTCCCGCCTCCTAGCATTTACGTCCCTCCATTGGACTGGTGTTTTGTCCATCATAGGAGCCGGGCCAAGGGGCTGGACTGTGAGAAGAGCCAAGAGGAGCCGAGTACACAGGACATCTGGCTCTGTCTATCTCCACGGCACTCGTTCCAGTAACAGTAAATTAAATTACAGTAGTTTAAAACTGATCATGCTGCAATTTTGGGCATGGACACTGTTGCAAGGCTGCAGATGGGCACTGTGTTGCAAAGCTGCAGATGGGCACTGTGTTGCAAGGCTGCAGATGGACACTGTGTTGCAAGGCTGCAGATGGGCACTGTGTTGCAAGGCTGCAGATGGACACTGTGTTGCAAGGCTGCAGATGGGCACTGTGTTGCAAGGCTGCAGATGGGCACTGTGTTGCAAGGCTGCAGATGGACACTGTGTTGCAAGGCTGCAGATGGGCACTGTGTTGCAAGGCTGCAGATGGGCACTGTGTTGCAAGGCTGCAGATGGACACTGTGTTGCAAGGCTGCAGATGGGCACTGTGTTGCAAGGCTGCAGATGGGCACTGTGTTGCAAGGCTGCAGATGGACACTGTGTTGCAAGGCTGCAGATGGGCACTGTGTTGCAAGGCTGCAGATGGGCACTGTGTTGCAAGGCTGCAGATGGACACTGTGTTGCAAGGCTGCAGATGGACACTGTGTTGCAAGGCTGCAGATGGACACTGTTGAGCAAGTCTGCAGATGGACAATGATCATTCTGCAATGATGGGCAAGGCTGCAGATGGACACTGATAAGGCTGCATTGATGGGCATTTAAATGTAAGTTTTTTTCCTTAAACTTCCCTCCTAAACTTGGGGTGCGTGTTATACGCTGCCTCGTGTTGTACGCCGATAACTACAGTGTAAAACCTTGGTTTGAGAGTAACTTGGTTTGAGAGCGTTTTGCAAGACAAACAAAATTTTGAAATGAATTTTGACTTGATATACAAGTGATGTCTTGATATACAAGTAGCGTCGTGTCACAACTGAGTATAAAAGAGAAGAGAGGCGCCTCTAAGTGTAGCACTACAGTTATGTTTAATGAAGGTACAACATTTAGAAACTCACATGGTTCATGATTAAAAGAGGCACATCTAAGTATGCAGGCATCCGGGGTAAAGATGTCCACATAGACCATCCTCCTCACTGTCATTGACGTCGTCCCTTTCACGCTGCACTCCACAAGCTCTTCGAACTTTTCTTTCAGATCACTCTACTGCAGGGTAGTCTTCCCGGTTACGATTGCAGACAACTTTACCCTGGATGCCTGCATACTTAGATGTGCCTCTTTTAATCATCAACCATGTGAGTTGCTAAATGTTATACCTTCAACCCAGCGGTCACGGATATTCCCGGGTGCACGCCATTCTAGGAAGGATGTCAATGTATGCCCTCCCAGAGTTATCGAGCCGCGCTGTAGCCGTCATTCGGCTATGGCACGGTCGGCAAGCGGTTAATGTATTAAAAAAACTTTTTGGGTTATTTTTACTTTCTTCCACTATGTGTCTCTCGTAATCTTTTTAGTCGCCTTGATTGCCATTTTACATTTCTTATTGCAATCCTTGTAGTGCAGGAATGCTGGTGGTGACCCATTCCCTTTATACTTTTTAAAGGCCATGCTTTTCTCTTTGATGCCTCACATTACAGTTTAAGCACCCAGGTTTTATTTTTGCTCTTCTATATTTATTGCCCATTGGAATGCACTGTTTGATACCTTTGTTTAATATGCTCCTAAAACATTCCCATTTCTCTGCTGTGTTCAATGTCCCCAGAATTTGGTCCCAATTAACGACATGTAGTAATGACAGTAGTTCAGGAAAATTGGCTCGTTTGAAATTTAGTGTTTTTTTACTACCCATATTCCTACTTTTCCTGTGATTTTTTGTAAATGCGATCATCCTATGATCGCTAGATCCCAAGTTGTCACATATCTCAACATCTGAGATCAGACTTGGATCATTCTTAATTGATAGGTTTAACAGGGCATTTTTTATAGTAGGGGAATCCACCATTTGGGACATGAAGTTGTCCTGTAAAACATTCATGAAATGACAGGCCTTTAGTGAGTGAGCTGTTCCCTCTGTTCAGGGGCATCGGGAGGGGGTGGCTAGAAGTGGCTGAAGCCCCGAATGTGCCCCCGAAAAGCCCCGAGCCTCAGGCATGCAGCTCTCCATTGTAAACCCCGAGCGGCAAGCACCGGGACCGATCTGATCCCGAGTGCCATAGCAGGTCCAGCCTTCTGGAGCCTGCAACGCCTATGATGGATGTCCCACTGGTCCAATGCTGGGACCGCGGGACGTGTGACATCCATCATAGGTGCTGCAGGCTCCAGAAGGCCACCGCGCCACATCTCCGCTCGGCACTTGGAGGGCCGCTCTCCTCTCCTCCTCGGCTCCTCCTCCTCTGACTGACTGCCTGGCTGCTATGACACTGCACACCACGGCTGAGGTAGGTCAGACAGTTGTTGTAAATGTCAGTGTATGTGGGTCAGGCAGGTCAGTGTAGGTAGGTCAGTGTATGTAGGTCACTGTATGTAAATGTCAGTGTAGGTAGGTCACTACCGTCAGTGTAGGTAGGTCAGTGTAGGTAGGTCACTACCATCAGTGTAGGTAGGGCAGTGTAGGTAGGTCACTACCGTCAGTGTAGGTAGGGCAGTGTAAGTAGGTCACTACCGTCAGTGTAGGTAGGTCAGTGTAGGTAGGTCACTACCATCAGTGTAGGTAGGGCAGTGTGGGTAGGTCACTACCGTCAGTGTAGGTAGGTCAGTGTAGGTAGGTCACTACCGTCAGTGTAGGTAGGGCAGTGTAGGTAGGTCACTACCGTCAGTTTAGGTAGGTCAGTGTAGGTAGGTCACTACCCTCAGTGTAGGTAGGGCAGTGTGGGTAGGTCAATACCGTCAGTGTAGGTAGGGCAGTGTGGGTAGGTCACTACCGTCAGTGTAGGTAGGGCAGTGTATGTAGGTCAGGTAGGTCACGGCCCAGCCAAAAAAAAAAGGCCTGCGTCATGTGTACACCCCCCCCCACGTTTCTGGCCTTGGACTTCGGGCTGAAGCCCCTGGTCTTTTTGCCACCTAGCAACGCCCCTGCCTCTGCCCAGTCAATATCAGGATAATTGGAGTCCCCATTATTATTATATTACCCTGTTTCCCAGCCATTTCTAACTGAGATAGTAATTCCAGATCTTCCTCCTCCTTCATGTTGGGTGGCCAATAGTATACCCCCACTATTAATTTCTCACTTATCTCCTCTCTTTGAAGTTCTACCCACACTGTCCTTACAATACAAGGATTACCCCTGTATATTGGCCAGCCAATCATGTGAGCTGTCAAACCAAGTTCCAGTTATTCCCACAAAGTCTAAGTCCTCCTCGTGTAATAGCAGCTCCAGATCCACTATTTTGTTAGCTAGACTCCTAGCATTTGTGTATACACCTTTTAGTGTTGTATTAATGCATATTGTTTTCACCCTTTGTTTCTCCTGGCTTTGTTTTTGAATTGCCCACTCGCTTACCCCATGATTGGACTTCCTGTCCAAGGGACCCCAAGTCATCAGGAAAGGAAGTTTAAAAAGTGTAGAAAATGGGGACACAGAGAGCAAAAATCAGACAGTGATAAAAACCTGAGAGGGGTCCTAACTCTTCTGTTGGGGTGAAACTGAGGGCAACAGGGACACAATAGGTTCAATTTTCAAAGCTAAAACACCCAGATAAAAATTTTTTTTTTAAGCGAGTCAACGGCTATAAATGAGAGCTTTATCCTTGTGTTAGCACTTTGTGAATTGAGTCTAATGCATGATAAATTCCTGACTGAGGATCAAATTCTCTCCCATTGTAAAACATAGAGGGATATACGTTAAATTTTGATGGGAGACTTTAATAGAGGGACCCTGCATGGAAAGTAATGTTAGATTATAATTTAAAGTAAATCCATAGGCAATGCACGGGGGGTGTGCAACGTGTGCCTGGGCACACCCTAATTACTCTGTGCAATGCTGACTTCCCTTACTGCCTGGGCTTCCCCCTGTGTTGCACCACCTGCAGTCCTGCTTGCTTCCCTCCTCTCCTCCACACAGCAGCAAATTTAGAAACAGGAATGTGACCGTCTTTCAATAAAGCCAGTTCACACATGGGTGGGGCGGCCATGGTGTGGTTTTGAAAAGGGGTCCTGTGCGTTCTTGGGTATGGTTCAGATGCAAATTCAGGGAAAAATTTGCACATGAACTGTTGAACAGAAGCGCACTAGACTCAAGACTGCAAACCACAGCCGCATGTATGTGAACCCGGCCTTAAACATAGAATGCATAGTTATTAACCACTTGCCGCCCGCCCTATTGCCAAATGATGGCGGCAAAGTGGTTTGATATTCCTGATATATGACGTGATCAGGAATATTGAGCCGCTGCGCGCCCCCGGGGGCATGCATCGCGGCGATCGTTGTTGCGGGGTGTCAGTCTGACACCCTGCAACACCGATCTAGGTAAAGAGTCTCCGACGGAGACTCTTTACCACGTGATCAGCCGTGTCCAATCACGGCTGATCACGATGTAACTAGGAAGAGCCGGTGATCGGCTTTTCCTCACTCGCATCTGACAGACGCGAGTAGAGGAGAGCCGATCGGCTGCTCTCCTGACGGGGGGGTCTGTGCTGATTGTTTATCAGCACAGCCCCCCCTCGGATCCTACCCAGGACCACCAGGGAAGCCGCCCAGGACCACCAGGGAAGCGATCCACACTGGACCACCAGGTATGCCCCTAGACCCCCAGGGAAATGCCACTGTGTGCTCAGGCAGCTGCCAATCTGTGCCCAGGAAGCTGCCAATCAGTGCCCACTTCAATGCCTACCACTACCAGTGCCCCCAGGGATGCCCATCAGTGCCTCATATCAGTGCTTCGTATCAGTGCCACATATCAGTGCCCATCAGTGCCGCCTATCAGTGTCCAGCAGTGCCGCCTATCAGTGCCACCTATCAGCGCCAACCTATCAGTGCCCAGCAGTGCCCAGCAGTGCCGCCTTTCATTGTCCATCAGTGTCGCCTATCAGCGCCCATCAGTGCCAACCAGTGCCACCCAGTGCCACCCATCAGTGCCCATCAGTGCCGCCTATCAATGCCCATCAGTGCTGCATATGAGTGCCACCCATCAGTGCCGCCTACCAGTACCCATCAGTGCCGCATATCAGTGCCCACTCATTGGTGTCACCTCATCGGTGCCACCGTATCAGTGCCTGTCAGTGCCGCCTTATCAGTGCCCATCAGTGAAAGAGAAAACTTACTTATTTACAATTTTTTTTAACAGAAACAAAAGCAAAACTTTTATTTTTTTCAAAATTTTCGATCTTTTTTTATTTGTTTAGCAAAAAATAAAAACCGCAGAGGTGATCAAATGCCACCAAAAGAAAGCTCTATTTGTGGGAACAAAATTATAAAAATTTAGTTTGGGTACAGTGATGGATGACTGCGCAATTGTCATTCAAACTACGACAGCGCTGAAAGCTGAAAATTGGTCTGGGCAGCAAGGTGTCTAAGTGCCCTGTATTGAAGTGGTTAAAACATTTCCTTATATCCATCAGAGTAATAAAACTTAAAGCCTAATTCAAACTCCCCCAACTTACTCTGCACGCCCCTTGGCTATCACTTTTATTTTTAAAATACTGTATTTATCGGCGTATAACACGCACCCCAAGTTTAGGAGGGAATTTTAAGGAAAAAAACTTTTAGGAGTAAAGTTTAAGGAAAAAAAACGTACATTAAAATGCCCATTAATGTAACCTTATTGTGTCCATCTGTAGCCTTGTCAGTGTCATTGCAGCCTTTTCAGTGTCAATGCAGCCTTGCCCAGTGTCCATTGCAGCCTTGTCAGTGCAGCTTTGCCCCAGTGCAGAATTGTCAGTGCAGCTTTGCCCCAGTGCAGCCTTGTCAGTGCAGCTTTGCCCCAGTGGTCAGTGCAGCCTTGCCCCCAGTGTCCATTACATGCTTGGACAGATCACTTGAAAGATCGCCGCCGACATACACATAGCATGTAGTTTTAAATATGGCTCCGCAGAGTTCGGAGGGAGTCGGCGGAGCTGAACGAGAGCCCAGTCCCGCCCTATGATGGACATAACACAGGTCCAATGGCGGGACTGGGCGTGACTGTGAGCGGCGCCGGAAAGAGCCGAGAACACTCGACTATGTGTATCTCTGCGGTGCACGTTCAGCTCCGCTGAGTCCCTCCGAACTCCGCGGTGCCATATTTAAAACTACACACTATGTGAATGTCGGCTGCGATCGCGGCAATCGCTCTGATAGATCGCAATTAACGGGGATCGGCGTATAACACGCACCCACGATTTCCCCCTGATTTTAAGGTGAAAAAAGTGCGTGTTATACGCCGATAAATACGGTAATTTATATATACGTTTTTCCCGGCGTCTATGGTCCAGTCCTGGTCCTCTTCTGTTCTCAGTGGTGGACAGGTTCTGAATTAAGGAGAGAGCTCCCTGCAGCATTCTCATAAAAGTACACAGGGAGTCCTATGTCACTCCCCAGGGGGCGGGTCCTTGGATGAATAACAATGGGCATCTTAACCACCTCAGCCACAGAAGGATTTCCTTAATGACCAGGCCATTTTCCTAATCGTACATCACGGGACACAGAGCCATAATAATTACTATGTTGGTTATAGGCCACCTTCAGGTGATGGACACTGGCACACCCTAAACAGGAAGTTGCCTCCCTATAAAACCCCTCCCATAACGGTAGTACCTCAAGGTGTTGGTCACGAGTAAAGATGTGCTGTGCTGAGCTCCGCTGAAGCAATCCTTGCTGGAGCTAGCTATGCAGCTGGATCCATTCAAAGTGTATTTTCAGGCCTAATTGAATGGTACCCGGGCCTCGTGGCGGAAGAAACAAGGTTTAGCCCATAACACTTCTCTTTTTATGCCCCGTAAACACGGTCGGATTTTCCGATGGACAATGTCCGATCGGAGCGTGTTGTCGGAAATTCCGACCGTGTGTGGGCGCCTCGGACATTTTCCATCGGATTTTCCGACACACAAAGTTGGAGAGCAGGAGATAAAAATTTTCGACAACAAAATCCGACCGCGTCAATTCCGACCGTGTGTGGCCTGTTCCGACGCACGCTGAACAGGCCAAGCATGCTCAGAAGAAATTCCGACACGGGACAGCTCGTTCTGGTAAATTTAGCGTTCGCAATGGATACAGCACTTTCGTCACGCTGCAATGTTAAAAATGGTTTAATACAGCGCACTCTCTTCTTCCTTATAATGTGACAAGAATTAAGTAGTTTTGATGCTCATATTCACACACACTTCTCACAAACTTTTATTTGTGTTTTTTTAGTGGGATTCCCTGAATATATTGTTATTAGTTGTCACATCTGACAGTTTTATATTTTTTATTTTATTTTTTTTTGGATTTTAAGCCTTTTTTTTTCTTTAATGTTTGGATTTTTTCCAAGGCTGATCTTTGTTCAATGTTATTTTTATTTTTACTCCAGAATATTTTTGGGTGTGTTTTGTGTGTCAAGTTACCCCAACACCATTGATATCTTTTATTATTTAATCTCCAGGAGATTGTTTGATGTTGGTGACCCTTGTTCATTTCACATTGTATATTTGAAATGTACCTGAATCCTCACAAACCAACTGTCATTTTTGAAGTAAAACACATAGGAGAGTATAATTCAAAACAAAAATGATTTATTAAGGGATCAGAACCAAACAAAGAGGAAGGCAACACTGGATCAACAGGAGAAATTAGCGAAGCCTGGGACCCCCACGGCAGACATCAATTCTTCAACATCAAAATTGGTGGCCTGAGGAGTCCATATGTAAGGGAGGGCAGTCTGGTCCGGGATTCGCAGAGATCCGGATAGCAGCAGATGACATGTATGTCCCCAGGCTGTGGTACCACAAGAGGCTGCATCTTTTGGCCGACCAGACTGGATCCAGGGCAATCACTGTCTGGTCTTCCTTCCACGCTTCCTTCCGGGCTGTGGCTGTGCAGTTGGAGATGTGGCAGGAGGAGGAGTAGGACCTGGAGGAGGAGGAGTACTGGGGGGACCTGGAGGAGTACTGGGGGGACCTGGAGGAGTACTGGGGGGACCTGGAGGAGGACTGGGGGGACCTGGAGGAGGACTGGGAGGACCTGGAGGAGAGGGAGGAGGAGGAGGAGGACCTGCAGGAGGAGGAGGAGGACCATCCCAAAGATGTGTCTGAGTTGTAATTTGGCCCCTCATACCTTTCTCCAGAGCCTCCGATATGAGGGCCTCACACAAGACTTTTTGGCCCTCCTCCATCCTCTGCATTTTATATGCTATGAAGGCAGCAATGTTCTCCTGCCTGGTGTGAGGTGCTCCCTGGACCTCTGTAGCCCTCCAAAAGAATGCTATAGCAGCCTCCTCTAGGGCACTCCTCCTACTGCCACTTTCTGTTTTCAGGGGGGGTGGAGGGACCGGCAGATCAGCCAGCCGGCTCGACCCAGCCACCTCCTGGCTGAGACTTCCCTGTGTATGAAAAAGGGACATGGTTTTAGTTTTTGCTTCATCAATCACAATCCTAAATTAGTACTCCCAACTAACATCTAGTTAACATCATTGATTGGACAAGCAGAAATATTTAGAGGAATGCTATACCTGGCTCAATCTGGGCTTCTTCACATATCGCCTGGAAGGCCCAGGTTGGGCGTCAGAAGCCTCAGCCAGGGGGGAAGGAAGCGTGGAAGGAAGACTGGAGAGGGATGGCCTGGGTTCAGTCTGGCCTGCCATAAAGTGCAGCCTGTCATAGTACAACATCCTGGGGACATAGATGTCATCTGCTGCTCCGGATCTCTGTGAATCCAGGACTTTCTTGCGCTCCCTCAGATATGTGCTCCTCAGGCCACCAATGAAAATCTTTAAATAAGTGATGTCTGCCGTGGGCATCACCTGCTTCACAATTTCACACAATTGCTCCAGTGCTGCCTTCCTCTTTGCTTGGTTCTTGAAATGGGGGTGGGTAATCTCCCACAGACAGGGCAGCTCACTTAGCATATCTATGAATACTGACATGAAGTCATTGTCTTTCATTAAGATATCCATGTTCACTGCAAGACACAACACAAGACAAAGCCTAATGTCAGACAAAACTCTCCTAATCTTGTTACAATATAGGCCTCAATGTAGAAGCAGTATAGGCACAAGTTTGTCTCTTACCTTCGTTCTTACGATCGGCGCGTCCAATGCTCCTTCCTCCGCTCACAGATCGTACGTAATACGCACGCGTGTTACGCTTTATACACACTGCGCATGCGTGTAACTCCGCCCGCCCCTGACGTTCTTTCTAGTCTATTCCCCGCCCCTTTTCGTTCAGCGCAGTGGGTGAAGAGCATGATGGCGGAGTTACAGCAGGTGCATGCTAATTCTAGCAACGAGGAGGAGGAGGAGGAAAGCCCGGATCCAGGCACATCCCGATCCAGAAGGAGACGTTTTAAGGCCACAAATATGTAGTTTGGGGAGATGTTGGAGATGGTCGACATCATGAGGAAGTCCGACTATGACGGAAAATATGGGCCTTACCCCCACCCCAACATCCGAAAGGCAAAAATCATTGCTAAAGTGATCAAAAGCCTTCACAGGAATTTCGGGGTACGAAGATCTAAAGATCAGCTCAGGAAGCGGTGGTCGGACCTGAAGTTGAGAGAGCCAGAGCAGTACCGAAAGATCCGGAGAGTGCTGCAAAAAAGTAAGTAGTTGTGCTGTGTTTCTATTCTTTCTGTCTTTATTCCGTTCATTCTGCTCCATATGCTTTTATTAATTGGAACGTTTAAAAGGGCAACTTTAATGTTCATGGGCCCATTATTCGTTCGTATCAAACATTTTTCTTTCGGCCTCTAGAGCACCATTGTTTAGGCCATATGCATTTTCACACATTTTTTGGGGCCTACTTGGATGCCAAATATTTGTTTGTGTAGATGGGTTTGTTACTAGAATGAAATGCAAACTAGATTGTGTGTAAGGAGAGGACACTCAGCAGCTGTTTTCACATCTGGACACTGGAGCACTAGTGTGGGACACAAGAACACCATTTTTATTAGGGGGGGCACACAGGTGCTCCAGTGTATAATATAGGGGGGGCTACATCTGTGAAGCTTGTACCAAACAGGTAAAGTATTGCAGCTTGACAAAGGGCAATAAAAAATATACATCTTGGAACTCGGCTAAAATAGACAATTGTACCCCACTTCCAAGCAATGTTTCCTATTTCTAGTTCTGCCATCAAATATCTGTGTGCTAATTATACCATTTTTGTTTTACATAGGGGAGAAAAGACTCGGAGGACACCCCTCATCCCAGGAGAACACAGACCCCCCACCTATGGAAGAAGGGGAAATACCCCCAAGCCAAGAAGCTAAGCAGGAGGAAGAAGAAGATGTGGTGGAGATTGGCACCACAACAGGTGAGTGTCTGCGACCACAGGCTCAGGTAAAAGAGATGGATGTTGGCAGATTTTTGAGACCTTTTTTTTTTGTTCTTTATCTCTTTTTAGGTGATCGTGATGTGAGGGAGAGAGAACGTTTCACATCTGAAAGTGCCCAGATACTGATCGGGGAGATCATGGGGTGTAATCTCGAATTGCACAACATACAGCAACAAATCAGTGATGTTATTAAAAAAAATAATAACATCATTGATGTTTTGGGGCGAATTTAAACCCCACAAAATCACCTGTTTTATTGTGGTCCGATCTTCCAAAAATTTTTTCTATGTTTAGAAAAGCCAAATTTGGAGGATGCACACAGTGTGCCAACATGTGCTATCTGCCATCACGGGAGATCAATGGACACGTTTTGTTGGTGCAACCCCTTCCTCAATTATAAAGTCGCGTTGAGGAAGGGCTTGCTCCCCCAAAACACGTCCCTTGATCCCCCCTGATGGCAGATAGCACATGTTGACATTTGTAAATTGGTGTGCATCTTACAAATTTGGCTTTTCCAGGGGTGATTTCCACCCATCTGAACGCTATATCAAACCCAGTTCCTAAATACTGATGTCTGATATAGCCTTCAGGTTTTACCATATGTGAACTTTGTAAGTTCAAGTTTTTTGGCTTTCTTGTTGGTTTTACACAGGCCTGTTTTATCTGAAATGGATATTTCGATTTTTGATAATGCTACTGCAAAAATTGTTATACAACAAACATGTTGGTTTGTTTTAAAAACCTTTCGTAAATGCACATGTGATTGTGCAGGTTTAAAAAAGTGGCTTACTCAAGAATGTGTGGATTATTGTCTCAACACTACAACACTTTTGGGGTGATGTAATTGCCATTTCATGCAAAAATGGGGGTTATTTCCGAAGGGCAAATACACTTTGCACTACAAGTGCAGGTTCAGTGCAGTTGCAAGTGCACTTGTAGTGAAATGTGTTTTTGCATTTAGGAAGTACCAGCCAACACTGTTTTTTATAAGGTTACCCAATCACAACATTTTCTGTACTCAATTCATTTCTGTCAGGGTCAGCTAAAACAAACACAAGCAGTAAATGTCCACAAAGAATTTATTTTGGTTGTTTTTTATTTGAAAAAGGTTTCACAGATTGTCTGGCATATTGATAGCCCCCCTACCCGCAAAGAACTCCAGGTATCGTAACCGGACATCACGGGCACTCAGGGAGGGCAAGCCAGGATGGCCACTTTCAAGCGCTGTCAGTGTTGATGGATTTGGGATTCTGGCCTCAGGCCCAACTGAGCCAGCATAGTTGGCTGAATGTTTTCTTAAAAAATTATGGAGAACACAGCAGGCAAGTATTATATGGTTCAGTTTATACTCCGCCATATGGATGGGTGTCAGAAATAATCGGAACCGGCTGGCCAGGATTCCAAATGTGTTCTCCACCACTCTTCGGGCTCTGGCCAGCCAATAATTAAAAACCCTCTGTTCCGGGGTGAGGGTCCTCATCGGGAATGGCCGCATCAGGTGGTCCCCCAGCGCAAATGCTTCATCAGCAACGAACACAAATGGGAGACCTTCAACATTGTCCTCTGGAGGTGGCAAGTCCAAGCTGCCATTCTGGAGACGCCTGTAGAACTCCAGAAAAAATTGGATGACTCGCGCTATATAGGTGGATGTATGTGTGGTCAAATTCGTCACACAAAAAGCACTAAATACACAGTATCAGTGAATATATAAACCATCTGTGTGGTGATAAATCACAATCAGTGCAAACAAATCACAAAATAATCAGTAAAAACATAAATCATCAGTGCAATGACGTATCGCAATCAGTGCAAACAATTGAAAAAATAATAAATAAAGTCCAAACAAAATATACTGAAAAAACCATGTGGAAGAATCAAAAGTAGTCCATAAAAGGAACCCAAGACAAGGTGAGTTGACAATCACAGGTCTTTCAACCGCATGGAACCTCAAATGTGTAGAACCACCACCAAAAGTAAGAGCCTGGCCGCTTACCAGAACCCCATGACCCCCCGTTACAGAGGGTCTAAAAAGGCTTTTAAGATCCTAGTAGTCCGGACTTCCCAGGAACGGTGATGGAGCGGAGATGGGAGTGAAAACTGGAAAAGGGCATCAGGTGCTGGAGTGGGGATGGATGGATCCACAAGAAGGGGGCTCAACCCTCAGCATAGTGGTGTCATCATAGGAGAGAAGAAAGGGAGGGCTCCCATAGTGTAAAATCAGATGGTAATTTATTGTAGAAAAAAACATAAACACTCACATGTAGGTAAAATAATCAACATCATCAATTGGAAAAATGAACTGTGGCACCGGCCGGATAACCACAGATAGCTCGTCCTGTTGAAAATACAGCGACAGTGGGAGGTGGCGCGATGATGCCGCTCAGCCCTACGCTGCGTTTCGCAAAAGAATTGCATCTTCAAGGGGCACGAGCTGCTCATCGCAACACCTCCCTTAAATAGTAAGTAATAAGCCTCACCTTGGAATCCCCCACACCGGACTTCCACAACTAGTGCAAACAAATCACAAAATAATCAGTAAAAACATAAATCATCAGTGCAATGATGTATCGCAATCAGTGCAAACAATTGAAAAAATAGTAAATAAAGTCCAAACAAAATATACTGAAAAAAACATGTGGAAGAATCAAAAGTAGTCCATAAAAGGAACCCAAGTCAAGGTGAGTTGACAATCACAGGTCTTTCAACCGCATGGAACCTCAAATGTGTAGAACCACCACCAAAAGTAAGAGCCTGGCCGCTTACCAGAACCCCATGACCCCCGTTACAGAGGGTCTAAAAAGGCTTTTAAGATCCTAGTAGTCCGGACTTCCCAGGAACGGTGATGGAGCGGAGATGGGAGTGAAAACTGGAAAAGGGCATCAGGTGCTGGAGTGGGGATGGATGGATCCACAAGAAGGGGGCTCAACCCTCAGCATAGTGGTGTCATCATAGGAGAGAAGAAAGGGAGGGCTCCCATAGTGTAAAATCAGATGGTAATTTATTGTAGAAAAAAACATAAACACTCACATGTAGGTAAAATAATCAACATCATCAATTGGAAAAACGAACTGTGGCACCGGCCAGATAACCACAGATAGCTCGTCCTGTTGAAAATACAGCGACAGTGAGAGGTGGCGCGATGATGCCGCTCAGCCCTACGCTGCATTTCGCAAAAGAATTGCGTCTTCAAGGGGCACGAGCTGCTCATCGCAACACCTCCCTTAAATAGTAAGTAATAAGCCTCACCTTGGAATCCCCCACACCGGACTTCCGCATTAGCCTCGAGCGCATAAATTGCTAGTGCGCATGTGCGGAAGAGATCTAAACTTCCTAGGGAGCCTAGAGCGTCCCTAGCCTCAGCGCTACCGCGCATGTGCGGCCCCATTCGATGTCACGTCGGAGGAAAGGTCCCGCCCGCTTAAGGGAAAGAACGTCAGATCCCCGCGCGCATGCGCGAGAAACCTGATGTTGGTCTCTATATATAATATACAAAGGGGCAGCCTTATATATAGCGCGAGTGGAAATTGGGTGACAAAAGATACGATGTGTAAAAAATGGGGAATGGCATAAGTTAAAAAACAAACTAATATTGTGTGTAAAGGCATCTAACAACACATATCGTGGGGGAGTGACCGGATGCCAGAGTGAGAGGCGGTGTCAGTGGTCTCCCTCTGGCCCGATGCCTCCGTGTTCATCCGCATCAGCTTGACGGATCAAGCCCAGCCGGAAGCGCTCCTCCTTCTCACTGCAGGGCTTGGAGCTTGCTTGGCTGCCTGGCTGCCTGGCTCCCCTCAAACCATCTCGAGCCTGTGGGGGCCGCCGGAACGTCATCGCCATTACTTGGATAGTGGCACCAACGACCCCCACCTTGGAGCGGCGAGGAGCAGCGAGGAGAGCGCGAGACGCCGGCCGTGTCTGGGAGGGTTGCCAGGGCGACGGCTTCGACACTAGCGGCTCCGGCGACGCCCATTGACAGGGGAAGAGGCGACCAGTGTGGAACGTCCCTGCACTGCCCAGGTAGCTTGGCAGTATCGAGGTACCGAACATTATATAGGAGACTGTCTTTTCTCTCTTTTTTACTGGGGGCTGGATTGCTGCCTGAAGCTGTGGGGCTGAGGCTCAGCAACTCACCCTGCAATTAAAGAGCGGCTTGTCCTCGTGGGGGAGAGGAGCACTCTGCTGGCCAAAACTGATACACACAATTGAAGAAAACAACAGACTGATAAAACAGAATTGCCCATTACATCAGACTGGGTACTAGTCCTGCATGTAATCAAACACTAGGAAAATATAACAGTGACTGTGCTATTATTTTGACCTGGGAGGAAGAAAGGAAAGGGAAAAAGGAAAGAGAAAGAGAAAGGGGGAAGGGAAAGGCTAACTTGACGAGCCGTTAAAACCCCATAATCGTTGTCCTTCAGGCCATATAACAAGCCATGACTAGAAAAAAAGGAGAAGAGTCGCAGCAGCATGAGAACGTCAGTTCTCAAACCACTCGTACATCAAAAGAAAAGGGGAGCCAGGCAGCAGCAGCAGCAGTGGCCAAGTTGGAAAAGTTTGCGCACCCCTCGACCCTATCACCATCTAAAAATACCTCCCACCAGCAGGAGAAATCTCATGTGGGGGGCTCTGGGGACAGGAAGAGCTTAGGAAAAGGGCTGACGGTAACACACGCAACAAGAACCGCGAGCAATAAAGGCTCCCCGGGCGAACCTTCAGGAACGGCAACTAGCATTGCCGCTGAGCAAGATATATCCATAATAGAGGAACCTACATTGAAAGATGTCCTATGTGCTGTTAATTCCTGTAAAGCCTCCCTAAGTGAATTGTGCGACCAGCTGAAGGGGTTAAAGGAAGAGTTAATTACAGTAAGCCAAGAATTACAAAGGACAGTTGCTAGAACAACTATACTGGAGGAAAGGATGAGCCAGGTTGAGGATGATCTGGCCCCACTGAAGCAGGAGCTTAAAGCAATGAAAACGCAGGTTGACCTGCATAAGGTTAAGATGGAGGAAATGGAAAACAGGTCCCGCAGGAACAATGTACGGGTGGTCGGTTTACCAGAGCGGTGTGAGGGTCCCTACCCCGAGGAGTTTATGGAGAAGTGGCTTAGGGGAACATTCGGAACAGAAACCTTCTCGCACATTTTTCCATCGAAAGAGCCCACAGAGTGCCAACCAGGCCCCCGCCACCAGGAGGATACCCCAGACCAATAATCATGAAATTCCTTAACTATAGGGATAAGGTTACATTGATGCGCAGGGCCAGAGAGAAAGGGGATGTTTTATACAACGGGGCAAAAATTTTATTCTTTCCCGACTACTCCCCAGACCTGCAGAAACGAAGGGCTGAATTTAGGGACATTAAGCGCAGACTGCGGGACTACAAAGTAGAATATGCCCTATTGTATCCGGCACGCCTGCGCATCACTGCCCTAGGGGCTACTCATTTCTTTGACACAACGACAGGGGCAACAAAATGGCTCGAAGATAACAAAACGACTTTATAGAGTTAGGGGTTCTGTGGGGCTGGCTGGGTTATTATGTTTTGTTTTTTCCTTTTTTTTTTTTTGTTATATAGCGGATGGCACGGGGGGGGGGGCAGGGGGGGGCGTGATGGATGGAAGCACGGATGAAGGATGTGGTTTTTCTAGGTTTATACACTATAAGTATCGATTTGATGTCTTGGAATTTGGTTGGGGGATGGGGGGAGGGGGGGAGGAGCTTGGAAGTGTGCCACGATGCACTTGGTCAGTTTATGAGTGAGGAGTTTTTTTTTTCTTTTGAATGGTTGGAAGGGAGTAAAAAGGTCACATGCACAACCCTAAGGGCTGGCCTAGCTAGGCAGGAGGGGGGGACACGAAAAGGGGTGGGGAAAGGGGGGATGGGTCAGGTTAAAGTTGGGGGGGGGAGGGGGGTAGGCTAAATAGAGGGAGGGGGGCCCACAATAAATCACGGGGTTAGATATTCTGGGGAACGAAAGGCACACGTATCTAGGGGGAGAAGGTCTACAAAAACAAAGCACATCTGCACATGCTGTACACATCTACAATTAAATAGCACCCTATTTTTCTTTTTCTTTATTTTTAACTTAACCATAGAGACTATGGCAAGCCTAGTAGACACAATTGCACAAATGAACTGTTTTTACCTTTTTGAAGGGTTAGTTTGTTTCTTGCTTTTTTTCTTTTTTCTTTTGTTTTTGTAAATGCCATCTAAAACCTTGAAAATAGGTTCGTGGAATATTAGGGGTATGAGCGACCCGGCTAAGAGGGCGGCTGTATTTTTGGTGATGGAAAATTATGGTGTCGGACTGGTTTGCCTGCAGGAAACTCACCTCACTAATGAGACTAAACAGTATGTTCGGAATAATAAATTCCAAGAACAGTACCACTCGGTTCACACCTCTTATTCAAGAGGGGTGAGTATCTTGGTGAGGAGAGGTATTTCATTTTCCTGCAGGGAAGCTAGGCTAGACACGTTGGGAAGGTATGTTTTTCTGAGCTGTGTTGTGGAAAATAGACCTCTGGTAATAGCAAATGTTTATATCCCTCCTCCGTTTAAAACAGAGACCATGCTGGATCTGCTGGAGTTTGTGGATGGCATGGTGGGTATTCCTATAATAGCGGTGGGCGATTTTAACGCAGTTTTAGATAGCAGTATGGATCGATTACCCCCTGTGTCCCGCACGGAAAGAATTCCAGAGGGGCGACTAGCCCAACTGCTTGTAGAAATCGGATGGCACGATCTGTGGAGATCTTATAATCCAAACACCCGGCAGTACTCCTGCCACTCAGGGTCACACTCCACCCTCTCGCGCATAGACATGGCAGTAGGTAACAACGAAGCCCTGCGATTAATAGGAAATATAGAATATAGACCGAGGGGAATATCGGATCACTCACCTCTGACTTTGACTCTAAAATTAAGTACCGGAACCAGTCAGAAGAGGTGGACAATAAATCCACTATGGCTGGACCTGATCAGTAATCCAACAGAAATACTCCCCAAGTTAAAAGAGTTTGTAACATTTAACTCAGGTACAGCACCAGTAGGAGTGGTGTGGGACACCCTAAAAGCATATCTTAGAGGATTACTACACCAGCAGGTCGTAATGGTAAAAAAAACATCAAGGGACTGGGAGGTGAGGGCCAGTAGGGACGCTATGGAAGCAGAAGCACAATACGTGTCAGACCCAACCCCAGAAAAACAGGAGATTTGGCTTAACAAACAACAAGAGTATAAAGAGGTAATCAACAGAAGAGTAGAGAACAAGAGACTCTTCCAGAGACAAAATTATTTTGGGGAAGGAGAGAAGGTAGGCCGGATGCTTGCCCTTTTAACTAGGTCCAATCTACTCTCACCAACCGTCTCCTCAATTAAAACACCAGCTGGAAACATTACATCGGACCCGGTTGAGGTATTGGAAACTTTTTCCATATTTTATAGAGACCTGTATAGGTCCCGTCAGGGCTCGAACCAGCACGAGATGGATAGGTTTCTGGAGGGAGTAGATCTGCCCATGCTTTTGGAAAGGGATAGAAGTGAGATGGATTCCCCTCTGACTCTGGAGGAGCTACAAAAGGCAGTTGCAGAACTGTCAGGCCAGAAATCTCCGGGCCCGGACGGACTACCACTGGAGATTTATAGGAAATATGGGGAGATCTTGCTCCCGGAGCTCCTAAAAGTGCTAGAACAGACGATCAGGGATGGTAGGTTACCCTTATCAATGTCAGAGGCTGATATAGTAGTGATCCCAAAGGAGGGGAAAGATCAATCGGAAGTTTCATCATACAGACCGATATCACTGCTGTGCACAGATGTTAAGATCATCGCAAGAATGCTGGCATCCAGGCTAAATAAATGTATAGACAAACTGGTGCACTCAGACCAATCGGGGTTTATCCCCGGCCGGTCCACCAGCACAAACATCAGAAGAGCTTACCTGAACCTACAGGTACCAACAGAGAATGTGGGATCCAGAGCCATATTGTCTCTGGATGCTGCCAAGGCTTTTGATAGCCTAGAATGGGAATACCTTTGGAGGGTGCTAGAGAGGTTTGGATTCGGTCCTACATTTATCAGCTGGCTAAAAATACTGTACAATCAGCCAAGGGCAAGGCTCAAGATAAACGGTGAATACTCGGAAAGCTTCCCCCTCGAAAGAGGGACAAGACAGGGATGTCCCTTATCTCCTTTGCTGTTTGTGCTGGCTATGGAACCATTAGCAGGAGCAGTGAGATCATCCACGGAAATACAGGGATTCCAAAGAAAAGGGAGAGAAGAGAGAATAGCACTTTTTGCAGATGATGTCATATTTTTCCTGGGGGATACGACTTCCTCGTTGGAGAAAGTGATGCATTTAGTAGAGGACTTTGGAAAGTTCTCGGGATTAGTTATCAACTGGGAGAAGTCGTCGCTTCTACCGGTAGATTCAGTGGCTATTACTACCCCAACGTGCCTGCCTCACTTGAAGATTACAGAGAAAATGAAATACCTTGGCGTGGTGCTGTCTAAGGACCCCGGTACGTTTATCAAGGACAACTTGATCCCCCTCTTATTAAAACTTAGGAGGAAACGTGACATTTGGAGCAGACTCCCTTTGTCTGTGGCGGGCCGAGCCAATCTGATAAAAATGGTCTGGATGCCGCAGCTGTTATACCTATTACATAATTCCCCAGTTTGGATTGGTGGGAAGTGGTTCCAAAAGATCCAGTCCCTTTTTAGGGAATTAATATGGAAAAAAGGGCAGGCCAGGATCGGCCTACAAAAACTGCAGCGCCCCGACACGGAGGGGGGATTGGGGGTCCCACAACCATTCATGTACTATCTGGCAGCCCAGCTACAACAATTGGGAGGATGTGCCACTGAGAGAGGGGGAAACAATAACGTTAAAATCATTCTACAGGGGAATCCACACAGCTCACTGGTGGGAGCACTGGAGGCAGACTCGCTACAAGGAGAAATTCCGACACTTAAAATGATCACCAGGGTCTGGCAGGCAGCTAAGAAAACAATGGGGTACAAAGGAATATCAGAACATGCGCCACTATGGAATAATAAGCGTTTGCATGAACTATCAACTGTAGATAGGAATAGATCGTGGGAAAGTTGTGGGATAAGCCGGTTGATACAATTATACGAAGGGGATACTTTGAAATCCTTTGAGGACCTAAGACGCGAGTATGGGATACCAAACCAGGCATTCTACAGTTACTTGCAGATCAGGCACGCTCTTAGCAAGCAGTTTAGTAGGCAACCCTCAGTATGGTGTAGGACCCCACTCCTACAAACAATAATTAAATCAGAGACTACTAAAGGCTTAATCTCAGAGATATACTCCCAACTAATAAAGAGAGGAAACATGAAGGCAGGCCTATTAGGAGGAAGGGGTAAATGGGTGGCCGACGTGGGGGAGATAACGGACGAGCAATGGGAGAGGATTCTCGAGTTTGGACCAGAGGTATCGGTCTCTCCTTCACAAAAAGTCTCCCACTTGATGCTGCTACACAGATCTTACTATACACCAAAAAGGCTGTTTATGTTTGGCCGTAGAACCAACGATGAGTGCCCTAGATGCAGAGGAACAGGTGACCTAATTCATATGGTTTGGAGGTGCCCAAAACTAGTAAGGTACTGGACTGAGATTATAAAGAAAATAAACGCTACGTTTAGGGTGAACCTAGAACCCGACCCCAAAATCTGTGTGCTGGGGTACGTCAGTAGTGTTCTGAGGAATAGAAGTACAGCCATAGCGATAGCAAGATGCTTGTTTCAAGCTAGAAAATTAATTGCACAAGCATGGCAATCAAGCACACCTCCAACCCCGGAAGCCTGGGCCGGGACGGTTAACTCCACAATACGGAGTGAAATGACATTTTACATAAGGCTAGGCAGTTACAAAACGTTCACGAAACTATGGAACCCATGGATCCAAGCAATGCCATGCTCCTTTCCAGTGTCACCTTAGCGTTGAGGGCAATTTCCCTCTCACTGGGGTAGAGATGGTGCACCATAGCCAGAGATCCGAAGCTGAGGGAGAATGGGGAGAAGGAATAATAGCTAGATATAAGGTGTGTATTGGAATAGTGAGCGTAGGTCAATGGGGGGATGGGGGGCGGGGGGGGGTTCACTAGTTTGGGTAATTTGGAAAAGGCTTAGGGAAGAGGTCTTCCCGTTTTCACTATGACATATTTTTGTACAATTGTAAATTTTACACACTGAAAATATAAATTAAGAGAAAAGTCTGAACGGCCACAATGATGTCACTCGGCAAGAGACAAATATGACCATCAATCTGAAAGATGTCTCTGAATCAAGGTAACTGAAGTGGCCAGAAAAAAAAAAGAAAAAAAAAAAATATTGTGTGTAAAAAACATCTTAAGCCACATCATCAGATTCCTGTCAGTCGGATCGCTCTCCCAAAGAGAACCTTCACAGCAATCCTTGGTGTTGGCACTTAAATGTTGATGGAACTGGGGAAATATGTTATTGTAAAACAAATATAAAGTGTAGCAAGTCTATATAAATGAGTTTGCTAAATATGAATGACATAGATTATAGCAGTCTGGGCGTGAATGGTGACATGCACCAGTTGAACTAAAATTGTGTTGTGAGGGGACATGAGTCACTTACAAACAGCGACCTCTGGTGGCCATAATAAAAATACACACCCTCAACGCCAGAATTCTCATATATGAGATGGTCAGATGGCTGTGATGGCTATGTGGGTGAGCATAAATAGATGAATGCAAATAGATAAGCCTAAAAAGGCGTGAATAAATCATAAGTAAATTAATGTGAAGTGTGGGGATTGTCTACAACCACAAATAGGTTTTCAGAGACGACCCCATCCAAAAAAAATTCACCCATAACAACCCACAGTGCTGGCATGTAATATATGTTTGTATTGGGGAATGCTCATCCCGAAAAAAATACATTGTATAGCAAAATTGGCATGTGTCAAATTGAAACGGACTCCCCAACTTAAAGACTAAAAATAAATATAAAATTTATGGGGCCTGAGTGATGACACATATAGGCACAACCTAAAAAATGGTCATAAGGGGACATAGAGATATGAGTCCCTGACAAAACGACCCCTAGTGGCCATCCTGAAATCCTCATGTAACTTAAAAGTGAATATAAAATACCTATGTAGGTACATGGAAAAATAATTTGGATTAAAAAGATTTATAAACTCTACAGGTACTGCAGTCTTGATCTAGATCCTAATCGCAGGGCATATCCGGTGGTCTGGAGATGGGGATCCAAGTCAAAAAAACTCCACAAAAAATATTCTAGACATTAGAGAGAAAGAAAGCCATATAAAAGAACATCCCGTAAGTCAGGCATTATTAATGAAAGCATTAATATCAGTATCTACGTTCATACCATGTGGTACATAACTTTTGACCCTGTATATCCAAGACATCTCTGACTTGGAAATCTCCCTAATCAGTGAGCTACCCCGCCAATGGGGTTTGTATTTGTCTATGCCCACAAATAATGTCTTGGAAGGGTCCCTATCATGGCATTGATCGTAGTGTCTGGAAACGGGATGTTTATCGTACCCTCTTCTGATATTTCCTATGTGTTCGTTTAAACGAACCCGTAGGGCCCTTTTGGTCCTCCCTATATACTGAAGACCACACGGACATTGTAGGAGGTAAACTACCCCTTCAGAACTACAGGTGATGAATGGTTCAATGTCGTGTGAATCTCCAGTACTGGTGGATATAAATGACGTAATACGTCTTGATCTGTTGACATTTAGGGAGCACACCTGACATCTCCCACATTTATAAAACCCTGTTAGATTTTGCAGGAAAGATCTATTTTCCCGTGGAGGATCCTGAACTGTAGGTGCTATCTTATTTCCCAAGGAG
Organism: Lithobates septentrionalis; assembly: GCA_037952835.1. NCBI lineage: Eukaryota > Metazoa > Chordata > Amphibia > Anura > Ranidae > Lithobates > Lithobates septentrionalis. Next base: position 35,385 of record JBBDGP010004533.1, on the reverse strand, counting down.
GCTGCTCCTTTAAAAATCACTCTGGCTCTTGGTGGTAAGAGGGCTTTAAGGGTCAAATCACTACCAAGAACATGCCAATGTTTTTGTATTAATTGTTTGATGGCTCGATGTTGTACTGAATACGTAGTGATGAACGGTATAGTCTCCAAAACCTCATTCCTAGGTCTGGGAACTTCGGTTAACAAAGTGGCTCTATCCCTGTCTGTATTACATCAATTCTTTTGCGAAGACACAATTCTTTTGCGAAACGCAGCGTAGGGCTGAGCGGCATCATCGCGCCACCTCCCACTGTCGCTGTATTTTCAACAGGACGAGCTATCTGTGGTTATCTGGCCGGTGCCACAGTTCGTTTTTCCAATTGATGATGTTGATTATTTTACCTACATGTGAGTGTTTATGTTTTTTTCTACAGTAAATTACCATCTGATTTTACACTATGGGAGCCCTCCCTTTCTTCTCTCCTATGATGACACCACTATGCTGAGGGTTGAGCCCCCTTCTTGTGGATCCATCCATCCCCACTCCAGCACCTGATGCCCTTTTCCAGTTTTCACTCCCATCTCTGCTCCATCTCCGTTCCTGGGAAGTCCGGACTACTAGGATCTTAAAAGCCCTTTTAGACCCTCTGTAACGGGGGGTCATGGGGTTCTGGTAAGCGGCCAGGCTCTTACTTTTGGTGGTGGTTCTACACATTTGAGGTTCCATGCGGTTGAAAGACCTGTGATTGTCAACTCACCTTGTCTTGGGTTCCTTTTATGTACTACTTTTGATTCTTCCACATGGTTTTTTCAGTATATTTTGTTTGGACTTTGTTTATTATTTTTTCAATTGTTTGCACTGATTGCGATACATCATTGCACTGATGATTTATGTTTTTACTGATTATTTTGTGATTTGTTTGCACTGATTGTGATTTATCACCACACAGATGGTTTATATATTCACTGATACTGTGTATTTAGTGCTTTTTGTGTGACGAATTTGACCACACATACATCCACCTATATAGCGTGAGTCATCCAATTTTTTCTTTTGTTCATTTATGTGTTTGTGTCACATTTAGACATCGCTGCTTTTTTTATTATAATTTTAGACACTTTGAAGCGCAATTATTTTTTCATTTTTTCTGCCTGTAGAACTCCGTCTGGGCGATGACTCCACCATCGGACATCCGGCCATTCTTCCCCACGTCCACATAGAGGAACTCGTAATTAGCCGACACCACCGCCAACATCACTATACTATTAAACCCCTTGTAATTATAATAGTACGACCCCGAGTTGGGTGGTGGGACGATGTGGACGTGTTTCCCATCAATTGCCCCTCCGCAGTTAGGAAAGTCCCACCGCTGGGAAAAGTGGAAGGCCACAGTCTGCCATTCCTGTGGCGTTGAAGGAAACTGTTGAGGAAAAAACAATAAACATTACTATTTTTTCACAGAAACATGGCAAGCAGATTATACACAAACATTATGGGGCAACCTCCAGATAGCATTTATTAAGGGGAATTTAACAACAACAAAGTATAAGGTACACCTATCATATTCCCCCTCCCCCCCCCTCATGGGCCATTTCTAACATTATAGGGGGGGAACTCTTGGACAGGTAACCCTCTTCACTTCATTGAGAGATGAATGCCTAAATAATGGGTATTACTTGGAACAGCCCCTCCTTAGTTACACTATTGGCAGACCACTGGACAGGTAAGAAGTGTCATAATACAAAGATATAAATACACACTGTACACATTTGAGCACATTTGGACATTCTGCTATTACCTATCAAGATAATAATAGGATACAAAAACTTTAAACAGTACCATTGGAAAGTATACAGGCAGGCCCTTGCACTACATGCTTTGGGGAATTCATCCATAAATCTGAGCACTAAAGAGGTGGGTATTGTGTGTATGGGTTTGGCAAAGTCAGCAGATAGATGATTGAGGATAGAGAATTGGGATCAGCTGACTTAGCAGTTGGGGGGAGGGAGGGTTACAAAAAATTTGGGGACACCACAAAAAAAGCCTCTGCCACTCTGCCTGAATTTAAATAAAAAATAACATTTCCAAACATTTTAGGGGGTGTTTGGGGTAAAGCACTACTATAGAGCTGATAAAATACATTGTTAAGTGACTACATGTGGTGAATATAGGCCAGGAGACACCATGCTGGAGAGGTTATTGAAGGGCAAATATGTATGAAGGACATAAAATAATAATTACATAAAAATCCAGCATGCATGAGGACAAAGGGGACATTCACAACATATTACAATCATGGTAATTAGGGAATGAGGAAAGAAATACAATATATTAGCAAACATTCAATACAATAAAATGGGATATAAAAGGATAAAAATCTTACCTTCATATACTCCTTCTGCAGGACCTGGATGATGGCAGAACAGGTCTCTGGGATAATGATCCCAAGAGCCTGGGGGGAGATGCCTGTAGAGAACTTGAGGTCCTGCAGGCTTCTCCCTGTGGTCAAATACCGCAAGGTAGTGACCAACCACTGCTCCGGAGTGATGGCTTGCCTCATGCAGGTATCCTGCCTGCTAATATAGGGGGTCAGCGAAGCCAGCAAACGGTGAAACACGGGGTCCGTCATCCTGAGAAAGTTCCTGAAATCATCAGGATTATTCTCACGGATCTCACGGAGCAAAGGCATATGACAGAACTGGTCACGCTGAAGCAACCAATTCTTGGTCCATGAACTCCTCCTCACCCTGTTCATGGACTGGACTTGTGTCAAGGTCAGGACCCCAACACCAAGCCCCCGCACAGCACGAACTCTACGAGGAGTACGCATACAAAACATGGCTAGAAAACGGTCGGCTGCTCAGAACGAAGTAACAGAACGCACTGAAGAACAGCAAGGCCTGTGTAGAGCGACCTGAAAACCAGTAACGAACGAACAAGAATACAATGACTAAAAGTCAAGCGGAACTTGCTTGCACGCACTGAAGAGCAGATAGAAACCCACAAGCACAAACTGAACGGCAGAAAACGATCTGAAAGCCACGAGTCTGAAAAAGCGCGAATCGTCTCTCACCAAACTTTTACTAACACGAGATTAGCAAAAGGAGCCCAAAGGGTGCCGCGCTTGGTTCAGAACCGGCCTTTTCTAGTCTCGTCGTACGTGGTGTACGTGACCGCGTGGTTGTCGATCGGAAATTCAGACAACTTTGTGCGACCGTGTGTAGGCAAAACAAGTTTGAGCCAACATCCATCGGAAAAAATCCTAGGATGTTGTTGTCGGAATGTCCGAACAAAGTCCGACCGTGTGTACGGGGCATTAGAGAGCTGGACCCCGGGATCCAGTGCTTTGGTGTTTTCAGCCATAAAGTTTTTACTGGCAGGGTGCTTTATGGGTCCACTAGTGTGGGTTCCCCGAGGGTCCCCAGTTCCTGAAGGTTTTATAACGGAGCCCACCATGAGGGGTGAAGATTGGGTCTGTTGGTTTTACCACAGAAATCCCTGCGGCAGGAAAGGTAAGTGGAGGTTTCTAAGGAATTTTTAAATTTTCTTATGAAATGTCTCCTTTAAAAAAGTAAATGTTGTCATGCCTAAGAGTCACCACTGGGGGCTGTATAGAGCACACTGCATAGTAAACACACAAATCCCTGTTCTGTCAGGGGAGAGAAGACATATCTTTTGTTCCTACTAAGTAGGAACAGCAATATGTCTCCTCCCCCAGTCAGTCCATTTACCCCACAGTTAGAAACAATAACTAGGGAACACAGTTAACCCCTTAATTGCCCCCTAGTTAACCCCTTCCCTGCCAGTGACATTTATACAGTAATCAGTGCATTTTTATAACACTGATTGCTGTATAAATGTCAATGATCCCAAAAATGTGTCAAAAGTGTCTGCACTGTCTGCGGCAATGTTGCAGTACCGCTAAAAATCATGGATCACCGCCAGTACTAGTAAAAAAAACTAAATAGAAAACCCATAGTTGTAGACGCTATAACTTTTGCGCAAACGAATCAATGTACGCTTATTGTGATTTTTTTTTTACCAAAAATATGTAGAATATTATATAAATTGGCCTAAACTGATAAAAAAATTAAGTTTTTAACCACTTCCGGACCACCTGCCGTCATTATATGGCGGTACTTTGAAGAGGAATTTCATTGTTATGGCAGCAGCTGGCTACCATAACCCCGGTATCCTCTATTCAGTTGGTGGTCCGCTTTCAGATAAAAATTCCCCTCATTCAGGGCCCCCCACTCCCGCCATGCTCCGGTGCCCTCCACCGCTTACCGGAGCTGCCGGCAGCGACGGAGGCGATCGGTTCCTGTGTGGTTTGGAGCTGAGTGATGGGAAGATGGCCCCCACCCGGCTCCATACCATCACAGGGCAGAAGCGACGTTAAAACATCACTTCCGCCCATAGATCTCATATTTGACCCCAGATCTCATATTTAGGAGGTCCTGTCACGCTTTTTTCTAATACAAGGGATATTTACATTCCTTGTAATAGGAATAAAAGTGACACAATTTTTTTGTAAAAGAACAATGTAAAAATAAAAAAATAAAAGGTAAAATAAATAGGAAAAATAAATAAACGCGCCCCATCCCGCCGAGCTCGCGTGCAGAAGCAAACCCATACGTGAGTAGCGCCCACATATGAGGTATTGCTGTGATTGTTAGAGCAATAATTCTAGCACTAGACCTCCTCTGTTACTCAAAACATGCAACCTGTAGAATATTTTAAACGTTGCATATGGAGATTTTTAAGGGTAAAAGTTTGTCGCCATTCCACGAGCAGGAGCAATCAATTTACTCGGCGTTAACGTTATCTTTCACAATATAAAAAAAAAAATTGGGCTAACTTTACTAATGTCTTATTTTTTAATTCAAAAAAGTGTATTTTTTCTAAAAAACGTGCGCTTGTAAGACCGCAGCGCAAATACGGTGTGACAGAAAGTATTGCAACGACCGACATTTTATTCTCTAGGGTGTTCGAAAAAATTTTTGGGGGATTCTAAGTATTTTTCTAGCAAAAAAAAAAATTTAACCTGTAACAACAAGGCTGAAAAATAGGCCTGGTCTTAAAGTGGTTAAAAACATGTTTGGGGATACTTATAGCAAAAAGTAAAAAATATTGTTTTTTTTTTCAAAATTGAAGCGCTTTTTTTTTGTTTATAGCGCAAAAAAAAGGCAGAGGTGATCAAATACCACAAAAAAAAAAGCTCTATTTGTGAGAAAAAAAGGACGCAAATTTTGTTTGGGTACAGTGTTACATAAAAGCGCAATTGTCAGTTAAAGCGACGCAGTGCTAAATTGTAAAAAGTGCTATGGTCAAAAAGGGGGTAAAATATTCTGGGGCTGAAGTGGTTTACTTTAGACATTTTAAGTTTGTTTTTCTTTTTTTATTAATCCGTAGTTCTCAGAGAGGCTTTAAGTGGAGTTCCACCCAAAAGTGGAACTTCCGCTTTAAGCACTCGTCGCCCCCTTACATGCCACATTTGGCATGTCATTTTTTTTGGAGGGGAGTGGGTGACTAGTTTTGAGTTGGACTTCCTGTCCCACTTCCTACTTCTGACTACGGGCCACCTAGGCGAGTCCTCCTCTCTCCTAGGTGGCCCCTCCCTCTCGGCAATCTTCTGGGACACATCACAGGTCTGAGAAGATTGCCTGTCCACTCAGAGAGCACAGCGCCACTCGCGCATGAGCAGTGCGCACCCAGCTGTGAAGCCGCAAGCTGTCATGGCCAGGTGCCCACAGTTTCAATGGAGGCACCGCAGAGAGGAGCGAGGCTCCGTGCGGATGCATCGCTGGACCGTGGGACAGGCTGAGTGTCTGTTTATTAAAAGTCAGGAGATACACTTTTTGTAGCTGCTGACTTTTAATAAATGAAAAAAGCCTGGAACTCCACTTTAAAGCAAGTTAGCTTGTATGCGCAAATATAAATCCCCAATCACAGGGGTATTATTGTATTGATTTTTATAGGGATTCTAACCTCCGGTGCTCCAATCGAAGAGGATTAATCCATGGTGACAAAAGTCCATGCTGAACTTAAGTCACAACATTTATCAAACAGAAAATGTATTTCTTTGTGTTTTTTTCTAGAGGATAACGAAAAGTTCCACCGCCAGCTGTCTGCATATGATGATCCATCACTGAGGAGGATATATGAGTATTATAAAGATGATCTGATCCACATCCTGGAGAACCTGAACTCTCCTATTGTCCGGGAAAAACTAAAATCTCAGGACGTCTTAAACACAGGGGTAAGAAAAAGATATCTCTAACTTACCTACAGCAAAATATGCAAAGGGAACTCAGAGTAAATACATGTTGTAGTTGGATGGATTACCCCAGTCCTTTATGATTGAACACCATATCACTCCATACTGATCATAAAACGCTGAACATATAATAACTCCACCCAAAAAAAGTGACCATATCAAAACTTCATTACATTCCATAAATCTATTAAAACCATTCACACAACTGCTCCCATCAGAATGTAACTATACACAAAGTTATAAATGTTATTTATTGTATATCAAAGAGGTAGATTAATCTTATTCTAATGGAAATCAAAGATTACTTGCTGCTTGTTAAAGTGTGCCTGCTCCTTGTATGGCTAATTTATGTGTAATGCCCCGTACACATGGTCGGACTTTGTTCGGACATTCCGACAACAAAATCCTAGGATTTTTTCCGTCAGATGTTGCTCAAACTTGTCTTGCATACACACGGTCACACAAAGTTGTCGGAAAATCCGATTGTTCTAAACGCGGTGACGTAAAACACGTACGTCGGGACTATAAACGGGGCAGTGGCCAATAGCTTTCTCTTTATTTATTCTGAGCATGCATGGCACTTTGTCCGTCGGATTTGTGTACACACGATCGGAATTTCCGACAATGGATTTTGTTGTCGGAAAATTTTATCTCCTGCTGTCCAACTTTGTGTGTCGGAAAATCCAATGGAAAATGTCCGATGGAGCCCTCACACGGTCGGAATTTCCGACAACACGCTCCGATCGGACATTTTCCATCGGAAAATCCGACCGTGTGTACGGGGCATAAGTGTAAATGTCATTAGAGATGCCTTATACAATGTTTGCACAGTTACATTGTCAGGTTGAAAAAAGACACAAGTCCATCTAGTTCAACCAAAAAAATAATAAAAATGCAATCCCATATACACAATCCTTCACCCACAGTTGAATATCCAGGCCTTTTTTGAAGCAATCTACTGAGCTGGCCAGAACCACCTCTGGAGGGAGTCTATTCCACATTTTTACAGCTCTTACTGTGAAGAAACCTTTTCATATTTGGAGATGAAATATTTTTTCCTCCTAGATGTAAGGAGTGCCCCCTTGTCCTCTGTGATGACCTTAAAGTGAATAATTTTACAGGGCAGCACAGTGGTGTAGTGGTTAGCACTTTCACCTAGCAGCAATAGGGTCATTGGTTCAAATCCCGACCATGACACCATCTGCCTGGAGTTTGGATGTTCTCCCTGTGCCTGCGTGGGTTTCCTCCAGGTACTCCAGTTTCCTCCCACACTCCAAAGACATGCTGGTAGGTTAATTAGATCCTGTCTAAAAAAAATTTGGCCCTAGTATGTGTATGTGTTTGTAAGCATGTCGGGACCCTATGGGGTAAAGGACTGTGCTATACTCTACCGCAGAGGGACACCAGCCACAAAAAGCGCCCTGAGGCGATTTAGTTCGCATACGTAGCGCTATACAAGTTACTCATTCATTCAACTCAATTTCAACAACAAGTTCATAATATTATAGACCACTTATATATTTGTACATGTTGATGATATCCCTCTTAATCTCCTCTTCTCAAGAGGAAATAGAATCAGTTCCTCTAATCTTTCCTCATAGCTGAGCTCCTCCATGCCTCTTATCGATTTGGTTGCTCTTCTCTGCACTTTCTCCAGTTCCCCGATATCCTTTTTGAGAACTGGAGCCCAAAACTAAACTGCATATTCCAGATGAGGTCTTACTAATGATTTGTACAGGGGCAAAATTATATATCTCTCTCTCTCTGGAGTCCAAACCTCTCTTATTACAAGAAAGGACTTTGCTCGCTTTGGAAATCACAGCTTGGCATTACATGCTATTTTTAAGCTTATGATCTACCAAAACCCCCAGATCCTTCTCCACTATGGATTCCCCCAGTTGTACTCCCCCTAGTATGTATGATGCATGCATATTCTTAGCCCCCAAGTGCAGAACTTTACATTTATCAACATTAAACCTCATTTGCCACTTAGTTGCCCAATTAGACAGAGCATTAAGGTTGGCTTGTAAATTGGAGACATCCTGTAAGGACGTTATTCCACTGCATAGCTTGGTGTCATCTGCAAAGACTGAAATGGTACTTTTAATCCCAGACCCTATATCATTTATAAAGATATTAAAAAAGTAAGGGTCCCAACACTGAACCTTGGGGTACACCACTAATAACCTTAGACCATTCAGAGTAAGAATGATTAACCATTACTCTCTGAATTTGGTCTTTTAGCCAGTTTTCTATCCATTTACAAACTTATCTTTCCAAGCCTGTAGACTTTACCTTACACATGAGCCGTGTGTGGGGAACTGTGTCAAATGCTTTTGCAAAATCCAAGTATACCACGTCCACCGCCACCTCTCTGTCCAAGTATACCATGTCCACAGCCACCCCTCTAAGTATATCTTATACTTATGCCGCGTACACACGAGCGGACATTACGGCGGACTTTGCCCGGCGGACTTTTCGACGTACTTTCCGACGGACTTTGTGAATGAACGGACTTGCCTACACACAATCCACCAAAGTCCGTCGAATTCGTACGTGATGACGTACGACCGGACTAAAACAAGGAAGTTCATAGCCAGTAGCCAATAGCTGCCCTAGCGTGGCTTTTTGTCCGTCGAACTAGCATACAGACGGCGGACTTTTCGACCGGACTCGATTTCAACGGATAAATTTAAAACAAGTTTTAAATCTAATTCCGTCAAACTTTTGAGAAAACAAAGTCCGCTGGAGCCCACACACATCGAATTGTCCGACGAAATCCAGTCCGCCGGGCAAAGTCCGCCGTAATGTCCGCTCGTGTGTACGCGGCATTAGATTTGTTTGACAACTTTTGTCTTTCATGAATCCATGCTGTCTGTTGCTTAAAATATTTTTTTCCAGCAAGAACTCATCTATGTGGTCTTTTTTTAAACTCTCCAGTATCTTCCCGACTATAGAAGTTAAACTAACAGGTCTATAGTTACTTGGTAAAGACTTTGATCCCTTTTTAAATATGGGCACCACATTGGCCTTGCACCAATCCAGTGATACCATTCCAGTCATTACCGAGTCCCTAAATATTATAAACAATGGCCTTGAAATGACAGAGCTCAATTCTCTTAAGGATCCATGGGTGGATGTCATCTGGTCCAGGTGCTTTATCCACCTTTATTCTGTCTAAATATTTCTGGACCATATCACTTTTGAGCCATTGTTTACAGTGTTTTCATAAAGTTGAAGGTGAATGTATTACAATTTGACTTCACCATAGTGGTCTATGATATGGCACCATATAGACTTCACAATCATGGAACATTTTTTCTTTTGAACAACAAATATTCTAAATGCCCTTTTGGACTACAATGTACTATATGAGCTCCAGTAATATATCAATGTTATCACCGCAATGATGGTTGTATGAATACATTATCCTCAGGCCTCATGCACACGAGACGCCGGTGCAAACTCTGCTGAACACATGTTTTTAAAAGCTGAAACTGGCATTTAGAAATGCCCGTTTTGCCGCATTTGCATGCCGCGTTTAGCCGCCCTTTACTGCGTTTGCGTCTAGAAGCGTCTGCAGAGCAGAGAATGACACTTTGCGACCCGAATTTGGGGCCCCATATCTCGGGGCCACTTGGTGCTAGGAACCCCAAATTTGGTGTGCTAACACAGTGAAACTAGCACTACAACATATCCATATTTGGGTTCCTAGCACCAAGTGACCCCGAGATACGGGGCCCCAAATTCGGGTCGCAAAATGTCAAGCACTTCTGCAGCAGAGAATTTTCTGACTTTGGGGCCCCATATCTCGGGGCCACTTAGTGCTAGGAACCCCAAATTAGGATATATTATAGTGCTAGTTCCACTGTGTTTGCACACCAAAGTTGGGGTTCCTATAAAACTTATAAACGCAAAAGCGGCTAAACGCGGTACCGGCGTTTAGCTGCGTTTGGCGTCTGAAACGTTGAAAACTTTTGCGTCTGAACCCATTTTTTTGCTTCTGGAAAAACGAGGTTAAACGCAACTGCCTAAAAACGCCAAAAAACAAGACTGTGTACATGGACACATAGGATAACATTGAATGGGTTCAGGGGCAGTTGAAAAAAGTGTCCAACTGCCTCTGAACGCGCGTTTAACAGCGTCTCGTGTGCATGAGGCCTAAATGTTACATTGTAGCTTTCCACATATTAAACTCTCCCATCCATAACTCCATATACATATCAGACATGATACCATCTTCCTATAGCTTGGGGATGAGCAAATTATGAACAGCTTGATTCTGTAGTGAAATTTACAAACTTGTGTCATTCATTTTAAAAAGTTTTTTTCTTTTGAAATTGGCTAATGTGTGTCACATGTCCTTTCTTGGCCTTTGATATTTATTGGATCTTGTGTAGTGTCTAAAGTTATTACTAAAACATCAAAATATAGATTTTGTTAATGTAAAAGGAACTAGAAAAGGTACAATTTCTGGGGAAATTGTGAAAGTGTTCTTGCCTCTACAACTGGAGTGGGCGGAGTAACTGGGTGGGGTGGAGTGGCTTGAGTAACTGTGAAAAGTGTTAAAAAGCTTAATATTTAAAAAGTATAAATAGTAGTAAAAAAGTTCCATCATTCGCTGAAAGAGCTGAACATTTTTTTCAAAAGTAATTTTTTTTTTCAAAAATGAATTTTTTTTAATCAAAAATGATTTTTTTTTCTTCAAAAATGATTTTTTTTTTCAAAAGTAATTTTTTTTTTCAAAGGTAATTTTTTTTTTCAAAAATGAATTTTTTTATTTCAAAAATAATTTTTTTTTCGAAATTATTATTTTTTTTTAAAGTAATTTTTTTTTCAAAAATTTTTTTTTTTCAAAAATATTTTTTTTTTCAAATATATTTTTTTTTCAAAAATAATTTTTTTTTTAAAAGAAATTTTTTTTTCAAAAATATTTTTTTTTTCAAAAATAATTTTTTTTTTTCAAAAATATTTTTTTTTTCAAAAATATATATTTTTTTTTCAAAAATGATTTTTTTTTTCCAAAAATTATTTTTTTACTTTTTTCAAAATTTTTTTTTTTTTTTCAAAAATATTTTTTTTTTTACATGGGGCGGTCATAATGTTTTGGCTGATCATGGGGTGGTCATAATGTTTTGGCTGATCATGGGGTTGTCAGCTTTTGTCACTTCCCACTCTAGTTTTGAACATTTCGCCATTCATTCCTATGGGACCAATTTCGCCGCAAAAACGTCATTTCGTGGACCATTCGGCAAAACATTCCACAAAGTAATAACACACCAATCGGGAACAATCCGCTCGTTTCGGTATATTATTTGTCTCTGTAGTGTGAAAACTGTGGGAGGAGTCTACAAGCATTATCAAGTCTAGCAGATGAAGTCACATGCATTTGGAGTGTCTCAGCATCTTGTGTTTACAACCACTGTTTCCTAGCAACGCTCATGCCCTGTTTATGCTTCCCAAATACTACTTCATCAAAACTGCCCCATCAGAATTACCCCATCAAAACTGCCCCATCATATTCCTCTATTATAAATCAGTGCATGGTGTGTCTGTCCCCTCCCCCGGGCTCTGTAATCAGAGCTGAGATGCTCCAGCCACCTCCCCCCTGTGTATAACAGAAGCTTTGGTAACCATGGCAACAAAACAAACACTAACAGTACACTCTGATTAATGGCTAAAATTTCCTGAAATGACCTCTAAACAAATGGCCGTATTTTAAAAACTATACATCCTACAGCGAAGATCTTTATATTGTGAGAATCACAAGACCCAGACCTAGATTTTGATGTATAGTATGTCTCTGAGATATTAAAAATGAAGGCACAGTCGCAGTTTAGAAATTGCCCTTCAAATTTGGAGGGGGCTAGAGTGTAGTTTCAATGAATGTCAATGGACGGCGTGAGTTGCAAACAAATGGTCATATTGTGAAAACTATCAGGACTATGGCTTAGCCGTGGACATGTTTAGTGGCAGCAGGGATAGCTGAACGTTTTGATATAAGATTTGTGTAGGTGGGCTTGAAAATGAGGGAGTGGCGGCAGTTTAGAAATCATGTTCTGATTTTTCCAGCTTTTGTCATCTCCCACTCTAGTTTCCCCATTCATTCCTATGGGACCAATTTCGCCGCAAAAACGACGATATTTCGTGAACCATTCGGCGAAACGTTCCACAAAGTAATAGCACACCATTCGGGAACAATCCGCACGTTTCGGTATATTACTTGTCTATGTAGTGTAAAAACTGTGGGAGGAGTTAGGGTGGTAAATTTGGCTATAATAATAAGAACTAGAAAAGGTACAATTTCTGGGGAAATTGTGAAAGTGTTCTTGCCTCTACAACTGGAGTGGGCGGAGTAACTGGGTGGAGTGGGCGGAGTAACTGTGAAAAGTGTTAAAAAGCTTAATATTTTAAAAAGTATAAATAGTAGTAAAACAGTTGAAGTCCCATCATTAGCTGAAAGAGCTGAACTTTTTTTTCAAAAATGATTTTTTTTTTCAAAAATGATTTTTTTTTAATGATTTTTTTTTTCAAAAATTATTTTTTTTTATTTTTTCAAAAATATTTTTTTTTTCAAAAATAATTTTTTTTTCTTTTTTTTTTTCAAAAATAATTTTTTAAAAAAAAAATATATATTTTTTTTTCAAAAATAATTTTTTTTTGTTCAAAATTTTTTTTTTTCAAAAGAATTTTTTTTTTTCAAAAATAATTTTTTTCTTTTTTCAAAAATATTTTTTTTTCTCAATAATATTTTTTTTTTTCAAAAATGAATTTTTTTTTTTTTCAAAAATATTTTTTTTTTCATGGGACGGTCATAATGTTTTGGCTGATCATGGGGTGGTCATAATGTTTTGGCTAATCAGGGGGTTGTCAGCTTTTGTCACCTTCCACTCTAGTTTTGAACATTTCGCCATTCATTCCTATGGGACCAATTTCGCCGCAAAAACTACGATATTTCGTGAACCATTCGGTGAAACATTCCACAAAGTAATAGCACACCAATCGGGAACAATCCGCTCGTTTCGGTATATTATTTGTCTCTGTAGTGTGAAAACTGTGGGAGGAGTCTACAAGCATTATCAAGTCTAGCAGATGAAGTCACATGCATTTGGGGTGTCTCAGCATCTTGTGTTTACAACCACTGTTTCCTAGCAACGCTCATGCCCTGTTTATGCTTCCCAAATACTACTTCATCAAAACTGCCCCATCAGAATTACCCCATCAAAACTGCCCCATCATATTCCTCTATTATAAATCAGTACATGGTGTGTCTGTCCCCTCCCCCGGGCTCTGTAATCAGCTGAGATGCTCCAGCCACCTTCCCCCCCTGTGTATAACAGAAGCTTTGGTAACCATGGCAACAAAACAAACACTAACAGTACACTCTGATTAATGGCTAAAATTTCCTGAAATGACCTCTAAACAAATGGCCGTATTTTAAAAACTATACATCCTACAGCGAAGATCTTTATATTGTGAGAATCACAAGACCCAGACCTAGATTTTGATACATAGTATGTCTCTGAAATATTAAAAATGGAAGCACAGTCGCAGTTTAGAAATTGCCCTTCAAATTTGAAGGGGGCTAGAGTGTAGTTTCAATGAATGTCAATGGACGGCGTGAGTTGCAAACAAATGGTCATATTGTGAAAACTATCAGGACTATGGCTTAGCCGTGGACATGTTTAGTGGCAGCAGGGATAGCTGAACGTTTTGATATAAGATTTGTGTAGGTGGGCTTGAAAATGAGGGAGTGGCGGCAGTTTAGAAATCATGTTCTGATTTTTCAGCTTTTGTCATCTCCCACTCTAGTTTCCCCATTCATTCCTATGGGACCAATTTCGCCGCAAAAATGACGATATTTCGTGAACCATTCGGCGAAACGTTCCACAAAGTAATAGCACACCATTCGGGAACAATCCGCACGTTTCGGTATATTACTTGTCTATGTAGTGTAAAAACTGTGGGAGGAGTTAGGGTGGTAAATTTGGCTATAATAATAAGAATAATATTTATGTGAGATAACAGTAAGTGGTCTTGCTATGCAAGAACACTTAATAATATATATGTGAGATAACAGTAAGTGGTCTTGCTATGCAAGAACACTTAATTATCTTGCAGATGTGATGATTAGATGCTGTAGAGGAGACATTGTGAATACAGATACTGTAGACATGATGAATGACACAATTAGGACACATCTTTCATGTGAATAACATTTATAAAAAATAAGGTGATTATAATATACATACAGCATGACAAACTGGTAGAAGCATTTTCAGATCATTCTATTTTATAATAGGGGGCAGTTATTTACAAATATTTGGATGTTTAAATGTTTATGTACCATATGAAATAAAGTTTTGATATGGTGACATTGGGGGAGACCTGGGAACTCTTGGGCTGGGGAAAATACAACCAGCTGGTAGGGACAGATTTCTGTGAGCTGAAGAAAGTGTAAAATACATGGTACCATTGTGTTGCAGTGATTGGTGGCCGTGGTAAAAGGTGGGGGGGTTCTAAAGGACATGGCTTATTGTGACACACCACTTTATGTTCTTCACCTTCAGCTTCCCTTGTGGTTCTTGGCATTTAATCACATGAGATCTCAGAGCTGCAGATTAAGTTAATGATGGCTGACTTCCCCCTGAAGATGATGTGATCATAGATGCGAACAGGGAGCAGGTATCTCTATAATGCCTGGCATAGGTCACTGACCATGGGTCCCACTCTGACCAATGTCTGAATGGTAAAGAATAAACACTCAGGACCACCAGCCCAACAGATCTTATTGTGCGTGTTCATCTCTTATCTCGGGAAAAGATGATATCAGGATACAGTATGGGAGGAAGGCAATCTGGTTGAGGCAGTGTGATGCTTTGGGCAATGTTCTGCTGGGAAACCTTGGTTCCGGCATTCTTGTAGATGTATTTGGACATGTACCACCTACCTAAACATTGCTGGTGATCAATAGGGATGGGCTGAACATCCCCCGGTTCGGTTCGCACTCGAACATCGCAAACAGTCAAAAAGTTTTAGTGAACATGCGAACACTGTTAAAGTCTATGGGACACGAACATGAAAAATCAAAAGTGCTAATTTTAAAGGCTTATATGCAAGTTATTGCCATAAAAAGTGTTTGGGGACCCGGATACAGCCATAGGGGACATGGATCAATGCAAAAAAGTTTTTAAAATGATAGTTTTTTCAGGAGCAATGGTTTTAATAATGTTTAAAGTGAAACAATAATGAAATATTCCTTTAAATATCATGCCTGGGGGTGTCCTTAGTCTGCCTGTAAAGTAGCGCTTCTTTACGATGTTTCTTACAGTACCACAGCAGAATGACATTTCTAAAGGTAAAAATGTAATTTAACCATTTCAGCCCCGGAAGATTTGGCTGCTAAATGACCCGAGCTTTTTTTGCAATACGGCACTGCGTCGCTTTAACCGACAATTGTGCAGTCGTGCGATGCTGTATCCAAACAAAATTGACATCCTTTTTTCCCACAAATAGAGCTTTATTTTGGTGGTATTTGATTATCTCTGATGTTTTTATTTTTTGCGCTATAAAAAAAGAGACAATTTTGAAAAAACACAATATTTTGTACTTTTTGCTATTATAAATATCCCCAATTTTTTTTAAAAAAAGCAACATTTTTTCTCAGTTTAGGCCGATATGTATTCTTCTACATATTTTTGGTAATAAAAATTGCAATAACCGTATATTGATTGGTGTGCAGAAAAGTTATAGCGTCTACAAAATAGAGGAAAGATTTATGGCATTTTTATTATTTTTTTTTTACTAGTAATGGCGGCGATCTGTGATTTTATGACATTATGGCGGACACATCGGACACTTTTGACACATTTTTGGGACTATTGACAATTCTACAACGATCAGTGCTATAAAAATGCACTGATTACTGTTTAAATGTCACTGGCAGGGAAGAGGTTAACACTAGGGGGCAATCAAGGGGTTAACTGTGTTCCCTTACTTCTGTGTTCTAACTGTAGGGGAGGGGACTGACCTAGAGGAAGTGACGGATCGTGGTTCCTAGCTATTAGGAACTCGCGATCTGCATCTCCTCTCAGAAAAGAACAGGGTCTTGTGTGTTTACACACACATGTCCCTTTTCTGCCTCTCATGCCCGTGATCGCTCGTGGCCATCACAAGCATCGGCACCCCTGCAGTGCAGCGAGTGCGTGCACACATATGCGCATGCTATCCCACTTAAAGGAGCCGATGTACAACTACAACGGCTCACGGGATCGTGCCGACCTGCCGCCGTATATTGACGGCAGCTGGTCAGCAAGTGGTTAAAATTGCTTGCAGCTGTAATGTATTGCCGAATTTTGATAAAAATCAATGAAAAAAATGGCGTGGGTTCCCCCCAGTCCATACCAGGCCCTTTGGTTCCTTCGGTTCCCCCTCCTGAGCCATACTAGGCCACATGCCCTTGACATTGGGAGGGTGGGTGGTTTGGGGCAGGGGGGCTCTGCGCCCCCCACCCCAAAGCACCTTGTCCCCATCAAGGCGTAGGGCTTATCAGAATCTGGAAGCCACCTTTAAAATGAGGGGGCCCCAGATCCCAGCCCCCCCCATGTAAATTGGTATTGGGTTGATTGTACCCCTACCCATTCACCAAAAAAGTGTTTAAAAGTAAAAACCACAGCAGACAGTTTTTGACAATTCCTTAAAAAAATAAAGTGTCCTGCAAGGTAAATCCATCGTCAATCACAGCTCAACAGTGTGTGTGTATATATGTATATATATATATGTATGTGTATATATATATATATGTACACTGAACTGCCTGCGCGCCACTAACTAACCTGCCTAATCTCTTTTCATTCATAACACTATACATGGCCGCTGTGTAGGCAGCCGTATATAGTGTGGGACGTGGACTTAGGCCCCTGAGCCATGATTGGCCAAAGGCACCCTGCCTTTGAACAATCATGGCTCTCACAGCAGATTGCGCTGTGATTGGCCAAAGCATTCAGGTCAGATGCATGCTTTGGCCAATCAGCATATGTCAATGCACTGCAATCTCGCATTGCATTATGGGGCGATCCGCGGTGCTTGAATTTGTCACGAACGCCCCATAAATTATGTTCATTTGTGAACAAACACTCAATGTTCAAATCAAACTTAAGTTTGACTCGAACATCGAGACCATCCCTAGTGATCAAGTACAACCCTTCATAGAAAGGGTATTCCCTGATGGCAATATCCTTCTTCAGCAGGATAATGCACCCTGCCACACTGCAAAAATGGTTCAAGAAGGGTTTGAGGAACACAGCAAGTTTTAGGTGTTGACTTGGCTTCCAAATTCTCCATCTAATCGAGCATCTGTGGGATGTACTGGAAAAACAAGTCCAATCAATGGGGGCCCCACCTCACAACCTACAAGAGTGAAAGGACCTTCTACCAATGGCTTGTTGCCGGATACCACAGCATGCATTCAGAGGTCTAGTGGAGTCCATGCCTCAATGGGTCATGGCTGTTTTGGTTGCAAAATCTACTCAATATTAGGTGGGTTGTTGTGATGGAACCACTTGTCACCCCACTTAGGTGTTTCCTTTCACCAACCAACGCTCCCTGCCCTCCAAACTGTTCCGAGCAAAGCAAGAATTAGAACCAGTCCTGTTACCCCAATCACCGTACACAGACAAGGTGTTGAGCATAGGTGTGCGCAAGGGGTGTGCTGGGTGTCTCTGGGCACACCCTAATGTGTGTCTGGAGATCTGCTGTAAGATGCTGCAAGAGACTCTATAGGGAGCTGCCTGTGTGACAGTTTCCCATTGAGCAGTCAGGGAGGCATGGAAGAGCCGCTTAGTGCTTTAAACTGTAATGTAATGTCACTGCTTGCAGATAGGAGCTGTCAAAACTCGGGGCTAATGTCGGGGGTGGGCAGGACCAAACAGCTAGCCTATCAAACACGCTGATGTCGAGGGCTGAGCGGGCCACTCCATGTATGTGGGTCCGCCCACTTTCTATCAGCTATTAAACACCAGCCAAAGATTGGGCTGCTTAAGAAAGGGGCGGAGCCATATACACGGAGAAGACCGCCCAGCCCCTATCCCATTGGCTTGTGTTTGATAGGCTAGCTGTTCGGTCCCACCGACCCCCGACATCAGCCCTGAGTTCTGACAGCTCCTCTCTGCAAGCAGTGACATTACATTAGTTTCACACACTGAGCGGCTCTTGCATGCCTAGCTGACTGCTCAATGGGAAACTTCCCCTCTTCTAGATCAGTGCCAATCAGTGCCACTTATCATTGCCAACCAATGCCGCCTATCAGTGCTGCCAATCAGTGCCACCTGTCAGTGCCAATCAGTGCCCATCAGTGCCACCTGTCAATGTCCATCAGTGCCACCTGTCAGTGCCCATCAGTGCCACATGTCAGTGCCAATCAGTGCCCACTAGTGCCCCCTGTCGGTGCCCACCAGTGCCACATGTCAGTCCCCACCAGTGCCACCTGTCAGTGTCAATCAGTGCCCATCAGTGCTACCTGTCAGTGCCCACCAATGACACATGTCAGTGCCCATCCGTGCCCACCAGTGCCACCTGTCAGTGCCAATCATTGCTCATCAGTGCCACCTGTCAGTGCCAATCAGTGCCCATCAGTGGCACCTGTCAGTGCCATCCAATGCCACCTATCAGACAATCCGTGCCACTTGTCAGTGCCAATCAGTGCTGCCAGTCAGTGCCAACCAATGCCACCTATCAGTGCCAATCAGTGCCCAATAGTGCTTCCAATCAGTGCCACCTATTAGTGCTGCCTATCAGTGCCCATCAGTGCTGTCTATCAGTGCCCATCAGTGCTGCCTATCAGTGCCAACCAATGCCATAAATTAGTGCCCATCAGTGCTGCCTAGCAGTACCCACCTGTGCTGCCAATCAGTGAAGCCTATTAGTGCCAACCAATGCCAATCAGTGCTGCCGATCAGTGCCAATCAGTGCTGCCTATCACTGTTTCCAATCAGTGCCACCTATCAGTGCTGCCAATCAGTGTTGCCTAGCAGTGCCATCTATCAGTGCCCATCAGTGCTGCCTATCGGTGCAGCCTATCAGTGCCCATCAGTGCTGCCTATCAATGCCCATCAGTGCCACCTATCAGTGCTGCATATCAGTGCCCATCGGTGCTGCCTATCAGTGCCAATCAGTGCCACCATGCAGTGCCTATCAGTGCTGTCAATCAGTGCTACCAACCAGTACCGCCTATCAGTGCCCATACGTGCTGCCTATCAGTGCCCATGAGTGCTGCAAATCAGTGTCACCTATCAGTGCCAATCAGTGCTGGCTATCAGTGCTTCCAATCAGTGCCCATCCCTGCACTGAGTGCAGGGATGGGCAGTTGAACTCAGCAGCCAGGCACATTGTCTATGGGGGCTGGCCTGGTGGGGCACAACTGAAATCCGTCTGTTTATTAATGTCACATGCCGATAATACGTAATCACCACACTACTATTTACGATAAACTACTGGAGGTAAATTAAAAAAGTGTCAGTAAGAGGCCTGCCGCTAAGCACTGTTATGTGTTCCCACACCACAAAAAAAAAAAAGTGCAGCGCTAACTTACTGAAAGAATAATTGAAGAGGTGCTAAATGTCACAGAATTCACGCTAAACTGCCCCACATGCCAAGTTGCAAAACATTGAAAAGATCAGGTTTCCTCTGGGTGGGACTTTTGGAGAGGGGTAGATAGCACAATGAGGTATGAAAACGATATATAAAAAGTATATAAGATTGTATTAAGGAACATAAGTTTAAAATAATGAGCACATATAAACACTATACATATCAAAAGGTCATGATTGGGTACTGGACAGGACTAGTCATACAAAAACAGTTAAAAAAAGACAGCTGATAATCGCAGAGATCTGTTAGGTTGATAGTGAACACAACAGAAAAAACCCAACGCATTTCAAAATTGCTATTTCTTCATCAGGGGTGTATGCGATTTCGTTGCAGAATGTGTACACGTCTGCAATTTAAACAAATGAACACAAATTAAATGCGTAATATTGATTATACACAGACTAATAGGTACGTATATAGTCACATGGTACTTTGCATTTGAATGTGTTTGGAAACTGACCATGCAGACTGTGTGGTTCTTGAGTTAGTTTCCTATCCAAGATTTGTCATTTAAAAACAGTGTGTTTTGCAGCTGTCAGCCTGCGAGGCCCCTGGTCCGACGGGGTAGATCAATCCACCAACACAGGTGGGTAGGTCCAACAGCAGCAGGAGGGGGAAAAAGAACAGAGTCCCACACAAAGGACAACCCAGGTTGGCCCTCCGAGATATACCCCTTACTGTGAGAGTATGGAGAAAAGAAAAAGAGACAAAGAGGTGGAATGTGTTAAATTGATTCATGGGACTGTCACCCACCATAATTCCACCCAGCAAAAAAAATATATATAATTAATTAAGTATGCATGCATACCTGTACAGACATATATGCATACACGTATACATATATATGTATTCAGCAAGGGGGAGGGAAAAAATAAAGAGGAAAAGAAGACCCCTTGATTCCCTTTTCCAAAATACATCTTGCTAACTCTGATGGACAAAAAGCACCCCCTTACATGCAGAGTAATAATGCCCTGCATCTAGGCAATTCCAATAGTGAGTGTTTGTACATCATAGTATGTACCTTGCCGGGAGGCGATCAGGTAGAAGGAGGGGACATAGGCAGAAACCAATGAGCAAGGACCTGCTTGTGTGCAGCTCTACAGACACATGGATCAGGAAACTTAAAGAGGAGTTCCACCCAGGGGGCCGTCAAAAAAAAAAAAAAATTAAAAGTCAGCAGCAAATACTGCAGCTGCTGACTTTTAATTGGACACTCACCTGTCCCTGGGTCCAGCGATGCGGGGGATCGAGGCCCCGCTCGTCCCCCCCCCCTCCGCTCGTCGGCGGAAGAATGCCCCAGGCCAAGGGATTGGGATTTAGCTCAATGCTGACCCTGTGAAAGCATGCTACGTCTGGCTGTCTTTCCCCTTGTATGCCCCTGGGTGTGCTGAGCAGGGCCGTTTTTAAGGCAGGGCAAAAGGGGCAGCTGCCCGGGGCCCTGTCATTGTTGTGGGGCCCAAAGCAGCTGCCTAATACTTGCCAACTATCCTGGTTTAAATTCCCTCATCCCTTGAGGTTTTAGTCCCGTGCTGTGTCCCAATATCTCAGTGTGAAGTGCTGCTACTAATGCTGCCCAGCTCTGCCCTATTGTTGTGTACAGATGACTCACCTGCAGACCCTGTGTTTACATGTAAATTACCGGCATTCGTATGTAAATAGCAGCAGCATTGTACATCATGCCCCCCTGAGGTCATATCCACAGTAATCTCTAGCAACCAATCAACAAGCAGAAATCATGTGCTGTAACCTCTAGCAACTAATCAGTAAGCCGTAATGTGTGCCGTAACCTCTAGCAACCAGTCAGTGAGCGGTAATGATACACTGTAACCTCTGGCAACCAATCGGAATAGCTGTCTGATCTCATTCAGTAAACTGCTATTTATTGTATGTCTCAGAGCAGGTGGAGAGCAAAACTGTATGGGGGCCCCCCAGAAAAGTTTTGCCCAGGGTCCAATCAATATTAAAGACGGCCCTGGTGCTGAGGTACTCACACTGTCCCTTTGATTCTTGCTGCACTGGGCAAGACTTCTGTTCAGGCCTCCTGCTGTCCAGATCCTCCCATGCCAGCCCAGATGTCTTCTGCACAAGAAGACTCAAAGGTAATGGAGATCTCTCTTAGGCTTCCTCTCCTTCCTTTCCTCAGCTCCAGTCTGTAGGCAGAGCCTCAGACCTGGTGTCCCCTCCAAGGCCTCATGACAGCAACCACAGCACTCCTATCTTCCACCCAACTCTCTTGCTGCTCAGGCTCCATGATATTTAAGAGCTGATACAACCACCCTGCCAGTGCCTTCTGCCTGGAGATTGGCCAGATTCTCTCAAGTGTGCAGCTCAGGACCTCCTGGCCTCCACTCACTAACTTCCAGAAGTTTCTTCAGGCTTCGAGAACCAGGGGGAAATACCAGAGACCTGCCCTGTAGCAACCCTCAAGCATGACGTAGAGTAACCTGACCCAATTACAGACACAATTACCATGAGTGACAAAAATAATTTACCTAAACTAATTGCACACTAGAGGGTACTACAATAAGAAGCAATATGATGTACATATATAGAGGTGTAGCGGTACCCCCGTAAGGGCTGCTGATTGACTCTATACCCCACTGGCTACCCCCACTCCTCAGATCCTCTCTTACCTCTGACACCTCGGGTTCCATGTTGCAGTGCAATGCTACCAATAAAAGACATGTAGCGCCCACCTGTTTGGGTGAGTGCTACAATAGAGAGTTAGCTGTTATAATAGGCCAGAATTTCACCCTGCAGTGTAATCTGGTGGGGTTTGATTGGCATGGGAGATTTACTAGGGTAGAGGAGGGTGTGACCCCCTGCACTCTGCTTGGAAAGTTTCCTTTGTCTTCTGGGGTTTGGCCTGGAAGATGGGAGGAATACAAGTAAGAGTGACAGGTAGCTTCTGGAAGATGCCTCTGGACCAATCATTAATTTGTTGGGACAGAGGCGGGACTTGTATAAAAGGGCTGGTCACATGTTTCCTGGGTCGGTCGGTTCGGTCGGTTGGTTGAGCAGTCTGGTGGAGGATGTAGGTTCCAATAGGTTTTCGTGGGTGCTCTCCCCTTCGGGGGAGAGGAACATGCTCCCTGGTGTGGTTCTGTATGGGAAGAGAAAAGATCCAGGAGTGAGGATGTATCCACTAGTACAGCGTTGGTGCTCCCCCCTGCAGGAGGAGAGGGAAAGCAAGTTATGCGGATGGAGGAGAAACTGCAGGACATTCTTCTTAACCGTTGCCAATACTGACATACAAGGACTAGGAGAGGATTTTCTATGTGCGACATGGATCATCACTCGGAAACACAAGTGAGTGTAACCCAGGGGGAAACAGCACTTCTGAGAGACTTTGTAGGGGTTAGTATGCAGGTTTAGGGGAACAGAGCTGGGCCCTAGAGAACTAATACCCTGGAGGAATCCGAAAGTCATCTCCTGAATGTTATTCAGAGTATCGTTCATGGAGTTAGAATCAGAAGCACTGTAAAGTCAGAAAAAGGTGGCTAACAGGAAGAAGGAAAGATTCATTGCACTATGAGAATTTATGCAAGATGGAAGTTTACTAATAAGGGCTTCAATCTGGATGTAATACTGTATTGTTCATCACTCAACCGCACTGGAAGTCATTCAGAGTGACTTTCCAGTACAGTGCAGCATTTCATATGGAAACCGCAATAAAGTTGTACATAGTTTACTTTCAATGATTGTCTGCGTGTTCTATTTGGTTGGGGAAAAGGGGTAATGGAACAAGCTCCAGGGTAGAACAAACTATTAGCTGCTCCTATGGGGGTAGTGCGCTACATGGGAGGTCCCACCGAGATTTTACTATCCTGTGAGCCTGTTACCCCTAACAACCTCGCAGACAGTCCCAGCAGTACAGTGACTGTATTCAGGATAGTCCCAGGGGACCATCGCAGACGGCACCTATGCCATAATACAGAGATGCCGGGCATGGGCACAGTGCCAGCATCTCCACTGTTGCTACAAATTTGCCTGCTGCACAGTCGGGAATGTGATGTAGGAGAGGCTATCTCTTGGGGTACCCTAAGGAACAATTATACTGTGTAAAAGTCAGATAGCTGCTGTAACCTGCAGTTCCAAAAAACCTGCCACCAGGTGTCGCTGTGGCATGGCTGTCGAATGTAGAGTTACAGTTCCTCGCACGCAGAGCCAACAAGCTGAGGGGCGGATCCACGCTCTAGAGGGTGTCGGCATTCAGTGTGCCATGTGCTAGAAACAAGGCGGAGAAAGATGGTGATGCGCATTCAGTGTATGCCAGCCATGCAGCAGACTGATCAGCAGGACCAAGTCCTCGTGGACACCTGCATCCGCCTGGAGCTCACCGGAGGACTGGCACTCAGAGTGGTAAAGGGTGTGGAGCAGCTCTGCATGCTATGCCCTGCATGTCAGAAACCCACAGTAGGAATCCACGCCTGGGCCCGCTGTGGACACTGCAGAGCACAGCTTACACGCCTGGGACCTGTGCAACAGGAGGTCCGGTACTACTATACCAGTCCCACAACCGGACTTTGTAAACCTCAAATACAGATGACCAGAGTGGCCGAAGAGGGCCGAGAGTCGTCTGTGTTCACAGCAGCAACAAAGGAGTTCCAGCCTGTTCCCAAGGAATCCGATGTGCCGGAGGTTCAGGTAGGACCTGATGGGGAGGCCTGTGGTTTGGTCGGGGCTCCAGGGGTTGCTGAATTAGTTGAGCAGGCCCCAAGATGTTCCCCTGAAATGCCAACCACTGAAAATAAGCCCCTTATTGAACCAGTCCAGAGGGAGCCATGTAAAGGAGATGGTGATATCTCGGGTGAGCTGGACAGGGGAGATAAGGGCCGGGCCATAGACTGGGGGTCACCAGAGATGCTGGACAGGTATGGGTCTGTCGAACGCCTGTTTGAGTGTTCATCCCCAGAAGAAGGCAGTTCTAGTGAAGATGAAGTTTTCTTGGAGAGCTCCACATCCTTAGAGGCTTCCACAGGAGTTACAAGGGACACAGCCATTTTCATCAAACCTTCTATACCCCCATCAGACTTTCTTCTAAAATTCAAAGGACACCCTCTTTTGCTTCTTCCTCATTCCAGCAGAGAGCTGTCTGGGCCCCGGATGCATGTGTTCTGCCTGGGAGGGGAAAACCAAAGGAACTACCCCGTTTATCTAGGTTCCAGAGGGATGTACAGAGGAGAGTGGCGAAAGAATGGGGGTATGATTATCCCTATGTTCCAGAGTCAATCATGACTGTTGTTGAAGATTCCAGAGAGGAATGGGAAAGAGAGCTAGTGTGGGACTACCTGCACGTGCCCAAACCACAGCGCACCCCAGACAGTGAAGTATGGATCCGTTTTCAGGACATGTTCAGAGAATGGAAGCTGGGGAGGGCTATCTATAAGGACAGGGTCTTAGTCCTTAAAGCGGGTCAGCACACTCGCAGCTTTTCAATTTCAGTGAAGGGGACAGGGGATTCCCAGAAGAGACTGCCTGATCCCTGCTATTATTTGTGAACAGGACTCTGGCGTAGGAGCTGCCACAAAAATATACTTTGAGTTTGTCTACCCAATGACTACAAGTGAGTAGCTGGGCTAGGGTGGGTTTCCCCAAAAAGACTACCAATACAGGGCAACAGCTACAGTGCCTACTTGGCCAGTAAGGACACTTTTTCTGCTGCTGTCCCTGTCATGTCACTTTGTAGTTTTGCTATATACAAAAGTTTTATGAACTCCCTGTTGGAGTCATCCAGAAAGTGTTTGTGTTTTTGGACTTGAAAAATGTATACCTGGCGTGACCATACAGGCTCTGTTCTGCAGGAGTCCTTTTTGACTTCTTTTGAGGGAACAGCAGTCCTGGTGGTATTACGAATGCCAAGGAAAATTTTTTATGAATCTGCAAGATAGAGTAAAGACTAGGATGTATTTTCATGTTTTCCTTTACAGGTACTTCAAGACGGCTGTCTGTGTGTAAATATCTGTAGTGATAGGGGCTCATAAGGTAGGAAATGTGATTATAATTGAATATATGATTTGTTTTAAATTTTTCCTTATATGCTTTGCACACAACACTTCAGTTTAAATTAAAAAAAGGGCTAGTTAGAACGACTGTTTCCAGGTTGGGGAAAAGGTTTTCCTACAACTGGGGACAGTTGTGATTTAAGGGGGGGTATATGTAGCGCCCACCTGTTTGGGTGAGTGCTACAATAGAGTTAGGTGTTATAATAGGCCAAAATTGCCAGAATTTCACCATGCAGTGTAATCTGGTGGGGTTTGATTAGCATGGGAGGTTTACTAGGGTAGAGGAGGGTGTGACCCCCTGCACTCTGCTTGGAAAGTTTCCTTTGTCTTCTGGGGTTTGGCCTGGAAGATGGGAGGAATACAAGTAAGAGTGACAGGTAGCTTCTGGAAGATGCCTCTGGACCAATCATTAATTTGTTGGGACAGAGGCGGGACTTGTATAAAAGGGCTGGTCACATGTTTCCTGGGTTGGTCGTTTCGGTCGGTTGGTTGAGCAGTCTGGTGCAGGATGTAGGTTCCAATAGGTTTTCGTGGGTGCTCTCCCCTTCGGGGGAGAGGAACATGCTCCCTGGTGTGGTTCTGTATGGGAAGAGAAAAGATCCAGGAGTGAGGATGTATCCACTAGTACAGCGTTGGTGCTCTCCCCTGCAGGAGGAGAGGGAAAGCAAGTTACGCGGATGGAGGAGAAACTGCAGGACATTCTTCTTAACCATTGCCAATACTGACATACAAGGACTAGGAGAGGATTTTCTATGTGCGACATGGATCATCACTCGGAAACACAAGTGAGTGTAACCCAGGGGGAAACAGCACTTCTGAGAGACTTTGTAGGGGTTAGTATGCGGGTTCAGGGGAACAGAGCTGGGCCCTAGAGAACTAATACCCTGGAGGAATCCGAAAGTCATCTCCTGAATGTTATTCAGAGTATCGTTCATGGAGTTAGAATCAGAAGCACTGTAAAGTCAGAAAAAGGTGGCTAACAGGAAGAAGGAAAGATGCATTGCACTATGAGAATTTATGCAAGATGGAAGTTTACTAATAAGGGCTTCAATCTGGATGTAATACTGTATTGTTCATCACTCAACCGCACTGTAAGTCATTCAGAGTGACTTTCCAGTACAGTGCAGCATTTCATATGGAAACCGCGATAAAGTTGTACTTAGTTTACTTTCAATGATTGTCTGCGTGTTCTATTTGGTTGGGGAAAAGGGGTAATGGAACAAGCTCCAGGGTAGAACAAACTATTAGCTGCTCTTATGGGGGTAGTGCGCTACAGACATACACAAAGCTACTGAATCAATTAAGTAATTTACTGTATTATATGTATTTCTAACACAATGGACTCAGATATAACTAATACAAATGATAACAATCAATGTGTATAGCAAATTGAGAAATCTTTAATCATCTGAGGAGTATATGCAGACAGGCAAGAAGTGAGACTAATGCCCAATATAATAAAGCACTTATACTGGGCACCAGTGGCGTAGCGTGGGTTGCCAGCACCCGGGGCAAGGCAAATATTTTGCACCCCCTAACCTGCGGACTTTTAGCACTCCCCGAGTCCCTTCAAATACAATAGTACGGACCTACCCGATTCCTATACTGACCACTACACTAACCTACTTGATTTCAACACTGACCAACCTGATTCCTTTACTGACCACTATACTACACTAACTGACCCACCATACTACACTAACTACTCACCATACTACACTAACTGACCCACCATACTACACTAACTGACCCACCATACTACACTAACTGACCCACCATTCTACACTAACTGACCCACCATACTACACTAATTGACCCACCATACTACACTAACTGACCCACCATACTACACTAACTGACCCACCATACTACACTAACTGACCTCCATACTACACTAACTGACCTCCATACTACACTAACTGACCCACCATACTACACTAACTGACCACCATACTACACTAACTGACCACCATACTACACTAACTACCCACCATACTACACTAACTACCCACCATACTACACTAACTGACCACCATACTACACTAACTACCCACCATACTACACTAACTGACCACCATACTACACTAACTGACCTCCATACTACACTAACTACCCACCATACTACACTAACTACCCACCATACTACACTAACTACCCACCATACTAAACTAACTGACCTCCATACTACACTAACTACCCACCATACTACACTAACTGACTTTCACTCCCCCCCCCGGGCCAGTAACACGACTCTCACGAGGGAGTCTCACTCATCTTCGTGTCTGGCTGGCCTGCATCAGTCCGGAGGAGGAGGAGAAGAAGACAGCGGCGGCTTGCATTGCTTCTCTCCCCCACGCTCTAGCTGCCATATTCAGTGTCCGGCGCAGTGCACTGTGATTGGGCGCTATGGGGGTCATGTGTGGAGGCGGGACTTCAGGAGTGATCGAGGATAGGCCAGCTCTACGCCTCACATGACCCCCATACGCCCAATCACAGGGCGCCTGACACTGAACATGGGGGCCGGAGCCCGGGGACACAGGAATTTAAAATTAGGAGGAGGCAGCCAGTGACACATACTGGCGCCCCCCTAAAGGTCGCGCCCGAGGCCACGGCACCCCCTGCACCTCCCACGCTACGCCACTGCTGGGCACCTTTCCACTCCAACCCCAGAGCATACACACCTTAAATTAGCAGTGCAATATCAAACACAATGCAGCAGTGTAATACAGTACATATATCTCTGTCATATGCTCAAGGGCTCCCCCTAGGTTGTAATGCAGTTCTCAGAATGTACAACAAGGTAAGAATGCTTTGTAGTGAATAGCAAAGTCTCTTGTCTTCTTCCTCTTCAGCTAGCTTATTAGACTGCAGTATTTGTAATCCAGGAAAAAAGTAAATAGCAAATGATAGTAAAGGTGATGTGTAGGTAACTGTGTGCTTAATTATATAGCGCACAAACTTCTTCCTTACTGAAGGATGCAACTCAATGTTAACTCTGTAGTACAGGGAGGACAAACTCTGAGGTTTCACTGTACACTGTCTATGAATAAAGGATGCTGCTTCTGTGGGACTACAGGTCTCACCAGCCGTCTGGGACCTATTTACACAGCAACAAAGTATTATAACAATCTGGGCAAGTGCCCACTTGCCACACAAGGCCCAGATGCTTGTACTGCTCCGCTTCTGATATCTCAGTCCCGCTCCAAGCTGGCACCGTCACACCGCACCACTCCGTCTGATGGCTGGTGACTGTAATATAGGAAACTTTCGGGTTATCCTGGGCCCTCCGATCCGTCCACACGCTGATCCAGCACACTGTGTTCCGGAATTCCTCAGAGGCCACACGATTCCACTTCGCGCCACACAGGCCGCAGTCTCCCGATCGCACACCCACAGCTCCCTGCAGGCAGGTCTTTAACCACTTTACAACCGGCCCATAGTCGAATGACGGCTGCAGGGCAGTTGCTTAACTCTGGGATCACGTTATATGACATCTTCCCAGAGTTCCCCTCTCGCACGCCCCCTGGGGCGCGCACCTGAACATATCCGTGACCGCCGGGTCCACAGGACCCGGTGCATCACGGATTCCGGTAAATGGCCACTGATCACGGCCGTTTACCATGTGATCGCTCCGTCAAATGACAAACCGGCGTCATCTCATGACGCCGGTTCCTCTCCTCCCCTCCTGCGTACTGATCAGTACACTGTGAGTGGAGAGGGGGATGGATGGATGGCTGCAGCGCTGTGGGCTGGTTGTGTAGTGCCCACAGCGCTAACCAGTGACATCCAGCCATCCATCCATCCATGCTCAGCCATCCCTAACGCTCTGCAATGCCCTGCAATACTCTGCAATGCCCCAGAATAATGTGCACTACTCTGCAATACCCCCACAATACTCGGCAATAGCCTGCAATACTCTGCAATACCCTCACAATACTCGGCAATAGCCTGCAATACTCTGCAATACCCCCACAATACTCGGCAATACCCCCGCAATACTCGGCAATACTCCGCAGTACTCGGCAATACCCCGCAGTACTTGACAATACCCCGCAGTACTCGACAATACCCCGCAGTACTCTGCAATACCCCACAACACTGTGCAATACTCTGCAATACCCCACAATACTCTGCAATACCCCATAATACTCTGCAATACCCCATAATACTCTGCAGTACCCCATAATACTCTGCAGTACCCCATAATACTCTGCAGTACCCCACCATACCCAGCCATACCCAGTCATACTCTGTGATACCCAGCCATACCCAGTCATACTCGGCGATACCCTGCCATACCCAGCCATGCTCAGCCATACTCGGCGATACCCCGCCATACTCTGAAATACCCCGCCATACTCTGAAATACCCCGCAATACTGTGAAATACCTCGCAATACTCTGCCATACCCAGCCATGCCCTGCCATACCCAGCCATACCCAGCCATACTCTGCAATACTCTGCCATACCCAGCCATACTCGGTGATACCCAGCCATACTCTGCCATACCCTGCCATGCTCAGCCATACTCTGCCATGCTCAGCCATACTCGGATGTACTCGGCCTCTGTATGTGGCCAGGCTGTGGAAGTCTCACACATGTGGTATCGCCGTACTCAGGGGGAGTAGGAGAATCTATTTTGGGGTGTCATTTTTGGTATGTACATGCTGTGTGTTAGAAATATTCTATAAATGGACAACTCTGTGTTAAAAAAAAATGCGTTTTAACCACTTCCTGCCCGCCGGCTGTCATACGACATTCTTGACTTTGTGCGAGGATATCTGAATGATGCCTGCAGCTACGGGCATCATTCAGATATCATCTTTTTTAGCCGGCGATTCCCTACACCATAAGAATGATCATAGCGGCTGTTCCACTGCTTGATTGTTCTTACGGGAGGTGAGAGGGGATGTCCCCCCCTCCCACCACCCTCCAGTGCTTCTACCGACTCACCGCTACGATCGAAGCCAGGATTTTTTATTTTTTTTATTTCAGGCTTCCCAGCCTAGAGGTGAGGTCTTATTGACCCCATATCTCACTGTAAAGAGGACCTGTCATGCCATATTCCTATTACAAGGGATGTTTACATTCCTTGTAATAGGAATAAAAGAGGTCAAAAAATGTTTTTTTTGAAAAAAGCATCAAACTAAAATAAATAAAGTAAAATGAACAATAAAAAAAAAATTTTTTAAAGCGCCCCTGTCCCTGTGTGCTCGCATGCAGAAGCGAACGCATACGTAAGTCCCGCCCACATATGAAAACGGTGTTCAAACCACACATGTGAGGTGTCGGTGCGATCGGTAGAGTGAGAGCAATAATTTTGGCCCTAGACCTCCTCTGTAACTCAAAACATGTAACCAGTAAAAAAATTTAAATTGTTGCCTTTGGGGATTTTTGAGTAGCGAAGTTTGGCGCCATTCCATAAGCGCATGCAATTTTGAAAGGCGACATGTTGGGTATCTATTTACTCAGCGTAACTTCATCTTTCACATTATGCAAAACATTGGGCTAACTTTGCTGTTTTGTTTTTTTTTAAAGCATAAAACTGTTTTTTTTTTTTTTTTAAAAAGCGTTCAAAAAATTGCTGCGCAAATACCGTGCAAGATAAAAAGTTGCAATGACCGCCATTGTATTCTCTAGGGTCTTTGCTAAAAAAACATATATAATGTTTTGGGGTTCTATGTAATTTTCTAGCTAATAAATGATGATTTTTACATGTAGGAGAGAAATGTCAGAATTGGCCTGGGTGCTCCAGAACGCCTGAAGGTGCTCCCCTGCATGTTGGGCCTCTGTATGTGGCCAGGCTGTGTAAAAGTCTCACACATGTGGTATCGCCGTACTCAGGAGTAATAGCAGAATGTGTTTTGGAGTGCAATTTGTGGTATGCATATGCGGTGTGTGAGAAATAACCTGCTAATATTAAAATTTTGTGAAAAAAAAAAAGTAAAAAAAAAAAAAATTTGATTTTGCAAAGAATTGTGGGAAAAAAACTCACCATGCATCTTTCTAAATACCTTTGAATGTCTTCTTTCCAAAAAGGGGTCATTTGGGGGGTATTTGTACTTTTCTAGCATGTTAGGCTCGGTTCACACTAGGGACGGCACGACTTGCAGGTCGCCTCACCGAGGCAACCTGCACACGACTGCCACGGCGACTTGCAAAACGACTTCTGTATAGAAGTCTATGCAAGTCGCCTCAAGTCGCCCCAAAAGAAGTACAGGAACCTTTTTCTAAGTCGAAGCGACTTGCGACGCTCCGATTAGAACGGTTCCATTGTACAGAACGGGACGCTACTTGTCAGGTGACTAGGTCACCTGACAAGTCGTCCTAGTGTGAACCGAGCCTTAGGGCAGGGCTCGACAAACCCCGGGCGCCAGGTCGCATTTGCGACTAGAATTAGCGACCTGGCGCCTGGGCAGCACAGCTGGGGTATCCTGTGTCCGTTCGACACCCCCCCCTCCCGCCGCAATCGCGCTGGGCCGCGCCGGTAATTGAGGCCCCGGCTTTGCGGCCTACTGCAGTCCTATGGTTCCTGGTTCCTTCTGCAATCGGGCGCCCTCTGGTGGTGGCCGTTGGTATGACAAGACATCCACCAATGCTAATGGAGCTTCCCTACCTGTTTTCACTGCCTGCTCATCTCCTTCCCTTTACTTAGAACCCCCAAACATTATATATATTTTTTATTCTAACACCCTAGAGAATAAAATGGCGGTCATTGCAATACTTTCTGTCACACCGTATTTGCGCAGCGGACTTACAAGCGCACTTTTTTGGGAAAAAATACTTTTTTTAATTAAAAAATAAGAAAACAGTAAAGTTAGCCCAATTTTTTTTATATTGTGAAAGATAAAGTTACGCCGAGTAAATTGATTCCCAACATGCTCGTGGAATGGCGACAAACTTTTACCCTTTAAAATCTCCATAGGCGTCGTTTAAAAAATTCTACATGTTGCATGTTTTGAGTTACAGAGGAGGTCTAGGACTAGAATTATTGCTCTCGCTCTAACGATCGTGGCGATACCTCACGTGTGGTTTGAACACCGCTTTCATATGCGGGCGCTACTCACATATGCGTTCGCTTCTGCAAGCGAGCTCGGCGGGACGGGGCGCATTTAAAAAAATTATTATTTTTTCTTATATATTTTACTTTTTTATTTTTACACTGTTTTTAAAAAAAAATAAAAATTGTGTCACTTTTATTTCTATTACAAGGGATGGGGCACATTTAATTTTTTTTTTTTATTTATTTTAACTTTTATTTTTTCACTGTTCTTTTAAAAAAAAAAAAAAAAAGTCACTTTTATTCCTATTACAAGGAATGTAAAAATCCCTTGTAATAGAAAAAAAGCATGACAGGTCCTCTTAAATATGACATCTGGGGTCAGAAAGACCTCAGATCTCATATTTACACTAAAATGCATTAAAAAAAAAAATTGTCATTTGAAAAAAAAAAATATATAAAATGTCCCTTCAAGAGCTATGGGTGGAAGTGACGATTTGACGTCGCTTCCGCCCTGCAATGACTTGGAGACGGGCGGGGGGCCATCTTCCCCTCACTTGTCTCCATGTCAGGCCAGGGGCAGATCCGGATCGCCTCCGTCGTTACCGACGGCCACAGTAAGCGGTGAAGGGCACCGGAGAGCGGCGGTAGGGGGGCCCTCTCCTGCCGCCGATAAAAGTGATCTCGCTGCGAATCTGCTGCAGAGACCACTTTTATCTGAAAGAGAACCGCCGGCTCTTGAAGAAGATACCGGGGTTATGGTAGCTAGCTGCTTACCATAACAATGGTATTTCTCTTCAAAGACAGGACGTATATAGTCGTCCTGCGGGAAGGAAGTGGTTAATTAAAATGAATTTATTTGTCATCTCCCTGCTTGGCCCCTTTCACACGGCTGTCTGATCAGGTTCCCTGTCAGTTTTTCAGGCTGACCTGATTGGACCCTTAGCGGGGATATGGCGGTCTTGTGTCCCTGCATGGCAGGAAATAAAAGCAGTCACATTAGTTCTAGTCGTCTCTGTGTAAATTTAAGATTGGTTAATTTTTATATTGAAAATAAAGCTTTGTCGGTCGTTTAAAAAAAAAAAAAAAAAAACCTGGCTCCTAACTTTTTTAGCTGGCTCCTAGATTCCAAGCAAATTTGTCAAGCCCTGCCTTAGGGTCTCAAGAAATTAGATAGGCCGTCAGTAATTCAGGTGCGATTAATTTTCAGATATTGGCACAATAGCTTTTGGACTCTATAACTTTCGCAAAGACCAAATAATATCCACCGATTTGGGTTATTTTTACCAAAGATATGTAGTGGTATAAATTTTGGCCAAAATATATGAAGAAAAATTACTAATTTGCAAAATTTTATAACAGAAACTAAGAAAAATGCATTTTTTTACAGATTTTTCTGTCTTTTTTCTTTTATAGCGCAAAAAATAAAGAACCCAGCGGTGATTAAATACCACCAAAAGAAAGCTCTATTTGTGTGAAAAAAGGACAAAAATTTCATATAGATACAGTGTTGTATGACTGAGTAATTGTCATTCAAAATGTGAGAGCACCAAAAGCTGAAAATTAGTCTGGTTAAGAAGGGGGCTTAAGTGTCCAGTGGTCAAGTGGTTAATGGTATCCCAGAGAGAGAAAACGTGCCACGCCTGTCCCTTTTATTTGCTTACCCCGCAGGCTGTTCTGTCACTTAGCCTTGTGGGTAGGTGACTGGGCATTGTGGGTAAGTAGCTGCTTGAGAAAGTTAAACACATAAGTCACTTGAACCTTAAACTACATTTCCCTTAAGGCTTTGCAGCACTGTTTCTCAAGAAGAAAAGAAAAGTCTTCACAATATTAACACAAAAAGGACACTAGAGGGAGCCATTCCCTTAAGGAATACACACCACCCAGTAAGATGACTCTGGTAAACCCCTGCGTTACATAAAGAATTTAGCAAAGCATGGCTACACACTCCCCCTACTTAAGCTCTTTGGTCCCCAAAGATAAAAAGCTCAAACTTTGTCTTACTGGAAGGAATCCGGTTATAAATTCTAATCCCACTCCAAGCTTGACAGATATTTACACACTTCTGGATTTCCTCGAATCAGCTGGTACATATCGTCAGTGAGTTCATAATTTACCTTTGAAAAGGCCAGGGCAATTGCCGTGTCCCACCCATCGGTGTCAGAGGATAGAGCAGAGTCACCCCCTACCCCATCAGGGCCAGATTAAGAGCAACATGGGCCTGGTGCTAAGGATTTTGGTGGGCCTTTTTATGGAAATAAATAAAATGAAAACGCAAACAATTTTTGTTAAATTTAAATTAAAGAGAGAGAGGGGTGTGAGAGAGTGGTTAAAGAGAGAGAGGGGGGGGGGAGTGATAGCGAGATGGGGGTTGAAAGAGAGGGGATGAGAGGGAGGGGGAAAGAGAAAGTGGGTGAATGAGTGAGAGAGAGGGGGTGAGAAAAAGGGGAATAGAGAGAGGGTGAAAGAGAGAGAGG